>VYXH01012714.1:76179-145384 GCA_013397275.1 Burhinus bistriatus
ATATATATATATATTCAGGAAATCTAAACAAGGGCTTTTGGATAATATTATTCCATCCTGTGCATAATTCACTTGTTTCTAATAGTTTACTGGACGTTTCCCTGCAGTGAGTGCTGCTTGCTGTATTCTGCAAGAAAAATGTGAAGCAGGACAAGTGTGCAGGTACTTTAATCCAAAAGGGTGTATGCTTATTCCTGCTAGTTACAATCTGACTACAGTATACTGAATAATAGAAGTTACAGCTAATCTGTGGCAAATGGTAACCGCAGAGGTCTGAGGCAGATAAATTGTTGCTACCATTACATCTGCTGCCTGAATGCATTTGCTACAGAGGTTAGAGAGATCGTAAAGATTCTTTATTCTCTCAGCGACGCTGCGCGCCACACACATGCCCCCACCCCCCCCATGATTTGGGCCTGTTGTAAAAGAAACAAAATTTTTTCAACAAAAAGTCCAGCTAGCATCCCTGAGAGTAGAAAGCAAATAAAACGAAACTACTATGTTTAAAAAAAAAAAAAAAAAAATGGAGGGGGGCTGAATCTGCTAGAATTACTTGAATAAGGAATTAACAAAACTGCTGCTTCTGTTGGGGAAACCTGCTAATTTTGATGCCTTGTCATACAAATCCCAATGACAGCAGCATAACATATGCCATTTGCTCCTTATTTCAGGTTATAAAATAGAACAGAAGTCTGATTGCAACAAGTAGATCCCAAGTATATTCATGAAACCTGTCAAATCTAGTAAACATTGGAGGTTATAAGGCAAGTCTTCAACTTCTGCTCTGTGTGTGCGCTATACAAGTGTATAGATCTCTTCAGCTTGTGAAGAAAATTAAAATTGAGATAACACTGCCTTCCCAGTGTTGACAGTAATGTATGCATCTTCATTAGGTATTGCTTCCCAAAATTAAACATGTAAGATCAAACTCAGACTTGATTTTAGGTTTCAGTGTTGGTATTTTTAGCAGTAATAGCTGGGTGGGTATTTTTGTAGTAGGCTTTATTTCCTCTATTTTAACGAATGTAAGTCTCAGACATTAGCTTCTCCTGTGAATTGATGTAAGAATAAATAAAACTTCAGTTGATTGGGGGTAAGGGGGGAAAGTTAATTGAACTAATATGTTTCACTCCACTTCTGGACTTGATGTTAGTATTCTATATGGAAAAATACTTTTGTTTCAAAACTTTCTCCCAAAATACGTTGACAAGTTCCTTTTCAGTCATTTTTAAAGTTTTTGCAGAAGTTAAACCACTGAAATGTCTATATTCAGAAGTGCTTCGTTTTGAGAAAAATAATCCTTTTCATGAAAGAGCAGCTGGTCAAAAGATGTCCTGATCCTTCTATTGAGATATCTTCCTTTTCTAAAAAAAAAAACCACACAAAACCAAATTAGCTGAATAAGAGCTCGATATATTTATGTTCCCCTTCTATTTAAAAGTTATAGAACATCTAATCTCTTCAAAAAATGGGGAAGGAAAGACACCTTATTTTTGTGCCAAAATCCTCTTAGCTGTATCAAATGGCTTCTGTGTCTTTCAGGTGCTCAAATTAGCAATTTTTTTCTCCAGTTGCCAGAACTAATCTGACAATTCTCAAACTACAGTTATGCATGGCTGGTATAAAAATAACCGTTAAAAATCTGGTGATAAAAAATGTAATTTAATATACAAATAAAAATCTGTAAGAGTGCAAATCAGGCTGTAATAGGGCACTACTTAAATAACACCCAACCTGTGAGTGTGTTGGCTCTTGTACCAGTGTGTTGCTGCTGCTCGGGGGCCCGAGTGTGGAAGCGAGGTGCAGTTTGCTCCTAGACTTGTGCTGTGTTTACAACCTTTCTTCTTGTGTGTGTTATTTCAGGTATGCTTTTAGCCTTTGTTCGCAGAGAAAGATGATTTCCCATAGAGCAGATGATAGCAATAGCACTAACATACATGTAAAATACCCTGTGTCTATGACTGTTTACATGATTGTGTGAACCAACTGACCCTGGTTTGTATTTTGTGGTGGGGGTGGGGTGTGATGATGCTGCCTGTTGTCCTCCCTACTCATCCCTCTGCAACATCTGCTTGTGTGATTGGAGGGTTGCGTAGCAGCAGGAAAGCACTCCCAGCCCTCAGCATGTGGGATCCTACCCAAATTAGGCCAGCGAACTGATCCAGCATAAAACCAAACCTGAAGCAACCACGTGGTGGAAGGGGGACAGCAGCCCCTGGGAACAGTGGCTGGTGTTGCCCTTTGTCTTGTCAGACCATGCAACTACTATTTTTCCCCTATATTCACATAAAGTATGACTTAAGCCCTTCTTAAAACCTAAGCACAGAGCTAGTGCTTGGGATGCATTTCCAAGTATGTTGGTAATGTTGGTGCAGGATTTGTCCTTTGCCCATCCCTCATCTCCTCTCCTCTTGCCAAGCCAGCTGCCCCATGACCCCTTCCAGTCTACTCTTAGTGCATGTTGGAGGAGCCCCTGGTCCATGGGCCAGCATGCAGAGAGGCACAGTGGTGCCAACGGGCCTGAGTGAGCACCTGGGGATGGAGGAGTAACTCTGCATTACTCCCCAAGGTGCCAAAATAGATCCTGGGGCTTTGTAGTCAAGCCCTCTTTTGCACCTCCCTAGAGAACTGGACAAGTGTTGCCCAAAAATACAGATTTTTAAGAGTCTGTACTTGTACCAAAGACAAGTTTCTTGCCGCTGTGATGTTTAGGTGAGAGAGGGAGAACAGTAGTTTCTGTCTGGCCATTGCTACAATGCTCTCATATTGAGGTTGTTTGAACATTAAAAGCATGACATAGAATCAAGGCTGACTTGAGCTTTCTGGATACCCCTGGGCCATTCTGCTCCCCTCTGATGAAACTGCCCATTGCAAACATGGATGAAAGTAATGCTCTGCTCTATTAATCTTTTTTAAATCTCTGTCTAGAAATACCTCTCTTTCTTTCTGTTGTCTTTTTTCTTTTCCCTTATATCCACTGAAAATTTCTTTAGCAGCTTTTATCAATTTGGAGACTCATTTTGGTGTTTAACTGGAATAACCTGAAAAGCAATCAATCATTAAAGAAAGATGGCTACAGTCACCTGAGGAGAAATCATGGAGGGTGTTCACCAGTGTCACTGGAGCCAGAATTTGACTATTGGTAAAGACAATTTGGAATACCCAAACAAAAATATAATGAAGTACAAAGCAGCTTATTTTTGCTTAGGCAAAATTAATTTCAAAGCACTTCTGTGATTTGGAAAGGCTAGTGCACTAGCCTTTATGCTTTGTTGCCTGAATTTTAGCTAGCTGATAAGAGTAATATATCAACATACCATATATATCTTTGTACATCTTCTGAGGCCTGGGTAATATTGACATCAACAACAAATAATTAGCACCCATCGACTTGAATGAATTAGCAGCATTATGGGAAAAGAGAACCTGTAGACACTAAAACCTGCTATAAACCTTTATTAGAAAAGTTTCTTTAAAATCTCAAATGCTTATATACAGTTGAGCAATACTATGACTTTGGAATATTTCAAAATTGCAAAATAACTTGAAACAGCTATTTGATAAAACAAAGGCATATACAGAAAGTAAACAAAAGTTGTTTTTTATAGCCTTCCATCAGACTCAGCATTGTGAAAAAATTTACTTTTTTTTATCTCATGGACCAATAGCTATCTATGCATCCATGACTTATGACTACCTAGAAATTAAAACCAATGTTCTTTTTTGTTGAGGTTAACATAAGGATTATGTGCTTGACAAGTGCGTGACTATTGTGGTAATGTCAATAACCTTATGTTTGTAACTTTATGGAGGAGGTATTTTTATTTTGTTGAAAAAAATCTCTAAGATAATAATTTTTAGCCTATGTAGGAGAGATGCTGATTGTTAATTACCTTTGTTTTTATCTATGTATTTCTTTAAGATTTCCTCTTCCAGCTTTCCTGCCTTCTGTAGGACAAAAAGTGCTCACACCATAAATTAGATGTCGAATTGTCTTGAGCAGTGCTGGATAACTACTGAAATACTGGAAGAAAATGGAAGAAGAGGTAACAGTTCCTTAGGGATCATCACATTTGCTAAACACTTTAAATAATACATGGTGCAAGTGACTTTCTATTTGTCTGCTTTTTCTCAATTTCTACTGAGGGATAATAACTTCAGTTATCAGCTGGTGATACATGTTGCAAGATAATGGTGGGATGGGTCAGCTCAGATCAGGTTGATGACGAGGATATTACAGCAGACGCATAAGCACTGTGTAGTGTATGGCAATATTAAAATAACTTTAAAAATCTGCTAGTATCTTATCTGCTGTCTGGTTGTTCTGGTCTTTGTTTTGTGGGTTAGAGGACCTGACTGTGTGCATCATTTAGGGAAAATTAAGGTGCATCAATAGAAGGTGTAAAGGTAATACTTGTAAACCAGAGTATTACAACATTTTGGCTGTACTAATACAGGAGTAAAATGGTCTAAATCCCCTGTAATTCAATCCATCTACAAGACTAAAATATTGAGATAAACTGTGTGTAAAAAGAAATGCCCAGGAACTGATGACAAGTGTAAAACAGGAGCGCAAGGGGCACGCAAGTAGGCAGGAGGGGGAAATACCAAATGAAGGGAGGGAGGAGAGGAGCCAAGGCAGGGACCACGCTGGAGCTGCACCCACGAACCCGGGCGCCACAGAAAGACTGGGCTGTAACCAGAGTGAGTGGATGCTGGGCAGTGGTCATGGCAAATGCAGAAATCAACATAAAATGAAGATCAAAGAAAGAGATCAGAGGGGTGAAATGGGGCAGTGCAGAGCAGGGGGGAACTATTGGATGAATGAGTGATCCCCTCTATAGCTTAAGGCTAGCATTTCTGTTCGGAGGGAAAGAATAACAATGATGTAAAAATATTTAGCAAAAATAGAAATATGAAAAAATGTATTTGTCTAGTACTAAGGGAATCTATTAGAAATATCCATAACTATGCTGAAATGCAAATTATTTGACAGGTGGGCTGTTTCATGTGAGGAGGATAAGATTTGATGAAATGAGAACTTTTTCACTAGTAACTCAGCAACTGAGACTTGTATTTTTTTAAAAAAGCAGTCGATCCAATACTTTACATCCAAAATTGGCCATGAAGGTGTCCAATCCATTTTTTGTATTTTGCAATGCTCGGAATGTTCCAGAAGAGGAAAAGAAATTTCCTGGCATGCCAGATCTTGGAGATGGTAAATGGCATAACTTGGGTAATTATAAAGCTCTCACCTAGATATTAGTTCTGGGTAAAATTGATTTTAAAGCTTGATAGAGAAATTGATCAGTCGTGAACTCTGGAATAAGAATTAAAGGTTATTAATGTGAGTTTACAGAATATGCATTCCCTCAAGCTAAACTTAAATCTTTTTTTAAGTGAAACTAAATCTCTGGGAGAAACTTTTTTGAAACTGTACAGTGTTTTATCTAACAAAAGGACCATCTGGGACTAACATTAATGACAAACAACAAAACACATGCATGACAACTTCTTAGCAAATGCTGTAGCAGACTGGGTTGCTGCATAGCTAGGACAGGGTGAAGGATCATCAGTATGTCAGAACTGACTTATGCGATATAATGCCATTTTGGGGGGGGTGGGTGGGTAAGTTTCAAAAGTAAAAGAAATAATAAAATAAAACTTAAAGGCAAGGATTCCCATTATTCTTTGTTCCAGCTGTGCTTCTACTTCCTTCATGGAGAAGGTGGTGACTGCTGGATGTGGACCTGCGTGGCCTGAAGGGAGGTAGGGCAGGAGTCACCACTTGGACATGGACACTGCAAACTGCTGGGTCACTGCAGACGGCCCTCCAACCACACAGCCCGTAATAGTCTCAAAGTACATATTTTTGCCTTGTACTGTTAAAGAAAACATTCTCTGTTTTGGGCATCTTCAGGCTACTGTTTTGCAAACTGTAGGAAGTCTGAGCATACCATCTTCCTTTGTTGGAAAAGAGTTGCTAACAAAGCTGCTACCAGAAAATATTCACTTCCCTTTTTAAAAATTTTCTATATTTCAGTCTTGAATTTCCTCCTCCCTGCCCCCCCCCCCTTGTGATTGCACTATTTTAAAACAACATTCTAGAGAATGAGTTTACTGTCAGGAACTTGTGGAAATTTAAAAATTAAAAAATCATGGAAGATGAACTTAAAACATTTTTTTCAAAGTTAAAAATCATCCAAGCATGGAAAGTTAATTTACCATCACTCTACTAAATCCAATATTTGCAATAAATTGTTTTGGAACAATGAAGGAATCTTCTACTCTTCGAGGAAATTACTAGTCAAGTCATATTCAGTAACAAATGAATAAGGTTAGTTGTAAACACTTTCTACCTTTTACATTTTGACACATCCTTGATTATTCACAAAGCTGAACCCTCCTCTCTATCTGTCAGCTGTTAGTGACACTTAGCTGTCATCCCAGAGGCTTGGAGCGTTTGTTTGCTCTCTTTAAGCAAGCTGTGCCTGATAACATTAGTGATACATTTGCAGGTGAACCAAAACTGATCATAGTAAACATGTATTAAGTGGGAAGAAGTTATACATCTAAAAAGATGCGGATAGGTAGAATATGATAAGGTGGGATATAAGATATGGTAGGATGTGAATTTAGTATTTTAAATAAGGTGGGGGATACTTTGCCCAGACAAGGATCCACTTTTGTGTGTGTTACACTTAAACTACATCCATAAGAGACATGCCACCTAAAATCAATGGGTGCAATTACAATATTTATATTCCAACCTTGAGGTATCTCAGGAGTCTGATTATTTTATTTTAGTGTAATTAAAGGTGATCAGGCATGTTCAAAAACGGAAGAAGCAGAAATCTTATTGCATCTGAAAATCTTGACCAAGTAGTTAACGCATAACACATACTTATATAAACTTGTGTTTGGTGTGAGTACTGAATTGTCCATTTTTTCAAACTTTATTGTTTTTTAAGAAAGAAGTATTTTCAAGTTGAATATTCCTGAAGGGGGTGGCTGTTAGAGAACAGCACTGGGCAGGGAGGATGGTGAATGATGAGAGCTAGCCCAGGGTACTGATCTCTGCAGATAACTGAACTGAAAGGCAATCTCGAAACAGTATTTTTCACTTCTACAATACCTTTAATTTGAAAACCAAAAAGCATGCTACAAAGACCATGCCCTTTCTGGGCTGCAGTTGCTTCCGTCGAATCCTCTGAGAGGCTTTTCAGCTGCTCTGTGTGTCCTCAGAGCTGGTCTGTCAGTCCTAGTCTGGTACCTCCCCAGCAGAAGTTCTGCGCAAATCAGTGTACTGTTACCAAAGAGCAAACTGAAAAACAAACATTGTACACATCCACCAAACCAGGGTAGTCCAGAATTATGGATGCTCTTTATATTTAAAAAAAAAGCACACAAAAAATACAAAGAAACACACCAAACTTGGGACGGAAGTGGTTCTGCACAATACACAACTGAAGAACTAGACAGAAACATGAACTATTTTGAGAACTTTTTTTCTAGGGAGGGGGAGAGGCTTCTCTTAATTTGTGATGAATTTCATGGCAGAAGGAATTTAAATCAGCCCCTAATCTTACTATAGTGCCTTTCCTTTTTTCTTTTCTTTTCTTCCCCTTGGTGATGTTTGCTTTCTGAAGACTGTATGTGGCAGGACACAACAAAAGCATTTGCTTCTCTGGCCTTTTGAGATGCATTGTATTTAAATCCAGTTCATCCAATATCTGGGGGATCGTTAGCTTGTGCGCTGCTTCCCTTTAACCAGTTCTTTGCTGTTCTGACTTCATGATTCACCGTCACTGTGTATACATGGAAAAGAAAAAAACACACCAGTGTCATGCTGTTGCATTAGTTGTCTCAGCAGAAAATAATATGCAAGAGGATCTCTGGAGCCCGTGAGAAGACGTTATCACAAAACAAATGTGTCAGCCATGCAACGCATGAAATGACCCCATCTGCAGTGCTAGGTGCTGGCAGCAAGGGCTGGTCTGATTTCTCTGCTGGTTAGTGGCTACCCAGTGCACCCCTTCTCCTGCTCCCAGGTGAGGACTGAGCAATCGGATTGTCCTCTTTCCACAGGGGAGGATAATTCTTTACTGACAGAA
The DNA here is from genome assembly GCA_013397275.1 of Burhinus bistriatus. Classification (NCBI taxonomy): domain Eukaryota; kingdom Metazoa; phylum Chordata; class Aves; order Charadriiformes; family Burhinidae; genus Burhinus; species Burhinus bistriatus. The sequence goes on from VYXH01012714.1 coordinate 84,294, forward strand.
TTTTTGTATTAAATCTGGCCTCATGACAGGTGAATTTTCTTTGTCTCGGTGGTTTCTGCCTAGCTAGCTTGCTCCCTAGCACTTTCTTAATAATGTTTGGTTCGTGCCAACATTTTTAATCAGCTGATTAGATTTCAGTCAGCGTTAACAGCAGGGGTTTAAACCGCCTCTGAAGTTAAAAGGGCCATTCATAATCTTAATATTTTGCATGTTTTTTTTAAGTACCTTGCCCAACTGAAGCAGAGCCTGGGAAAGGAGTATTTCTTTCTGTACTGACTTATTCCCTGCCCAGAACATCTCTCCATAAGAAAGAGTCATCCTTTTTTGGACAGAAAGACTAGGAGGGTGCCCTGCAGTGCCCACGGAAAACCAAACCCTCTCAGGAGGTGTGATAAAGCAAAGGGGGGGGGGTTGCTTCATCACACTCAGCAGCCAACAAAAACCCATGCTATAAAGGGGACAAGCTGTGCTTCTGTTTTGCTGGGGGAGTAAAGGTCCCCAGAGAAGAGATTGGTCTTGCATCCGCTTGTGCACCACAGCAGCATCAGCCCTCTCCTGCCCGCTCCCTCCTGTACGCACGGGATGGGAGCCCTGACCCCAGCGAGGCTGGGGAGACTTCGTGGTGCTCTGCTCAGGCACAATCAGGATTTTAGCACTAGGTTTCAAAGGCAAGATATGTCATTTTAAATATATATTTAAAAAAATGTATGTATGCATATATATTTTTAACTTGGCTTATGTGCAAGGCAGATGACCTCCACCTACAAAGGAGCTCTGACTGTCATATCTTGCCTCTTGTGTGTGAATCTGCAGCCCTGGTGCTCATGAGTACAAATTTTTGCCATAATAATAGATTTGTTTCATTTTACTTCATAGTCGTTCACTTTTCTTGCTCAAAAGAGCTGCTGAAAACATCTATTTATCTGTACATAGTGTTCTTTCTGACATGACTTAGCTAAGACTTTGGTCAGGGAAGCAGCAGATCTTGGTCTGATGAGGTTCAATTGCAGCAGTAAACAGGAATCAATATATTTTGTTGTTGTTGTTTACCAGGAAATCCCACCACTTCAGATACCTTTTCACTTTGAAATGAAGAACGCTTCAAAACTTCATGTAAAATGATATTTGAAAAAGTAGTTTTGAGTGAAGTGAAACATTTAGAAATATTTACCCACCACAGGGTTCTGTTCTTAAAACCTTTTTAAAATTTTATATTAAAAAGTCACTTACTCTGAAAAGTAGTTTTGGAACAACTTTCATTCTGAAAATGTCAAAGTGTCATTATTGAAACATTTAGTCTCAGGTGTTTTCAAAATTATATCTTATCAAAATCACTTCATATTTAGAAACATTTGGGACTTGGTGAACTCCCCCAGCATCTTTATGAAGCAGGAAAATAACACTCAGCCAGCTGTGTTCAGTGAGGCCTTGAGATGTTTCCCATATTGGAATATCATCAATAAAAATCTAAAGAAGGAATTACCACAATTTGAGAAGAAATTTTCCCAAACAAAGTAGGCTTTCAGAATCTGAAATGGAACCTAATAATCTTGCACTTCATATTCAACTAAAAACATTTGTCTGAGCAGCTCTAAATGTTTTAGAGAAATCTCCTCTTTTTATTTGCATTTGCTTGCCTTCCTACAATTTAGAGGCAAAAATTTCTCTACAGTCTGATCCTAAGATACCAGTCACAAGAAAATATGCTTAAATAATGTGTGTTCCTTCACTCTGACTGAAGCAGACTTATCTGAACAGGGCTGCTTTTTTGCATCAAGGCTTAAGCCTCACTACGGTATTTAGAAGTGACACTATCTCTACTTTACAGGTGGGGAACTTGAGGTAGGGTGTAGCCCAAAGATACCTTTTGCCAGTTGGGAGCAAAAACTCCACCTTGTGATGGGGTTAATGCAAACGTAGTACAAAAGCACTTTAGCGAGGAGGGTATTTAAAGTGTCAGCTCATACTGGTAGGTCATGCTTATTTTTTTCTGAAAATGAATTGTTTACATTTTGGAAAGTAAACTTAATGCTTAGGGTGTTATTGTGCTTAAAAAGCCTGTTATAGTATAACTAACTTCTGCTGGTGTTAGCATATGGCTCAAGCACACTTTGTCTTATACTTCCTCCTATAGTCAGTGGTACACTCAGCAAATCTGTTTTTAGAGAACTGCTGTGCAGCTGCCTCTCCATAACAATTTTCCCCCTCTGAGTTATCGTTTAGAGGCTGGAAGGGAAGACCCAGATGGCTAGCAAATCCAGCATCTTTTCCAGCTGCTCAGGGTAAAATTATTGTGCTTGCTTGCATGTGGCACCTAGGATCTAAGTCTTTTTTTTTTAAACAAAAAAACCAAAAAAACACAGAACCAAAAAACAACAAAAAAACCTCACAACAACAACGACAATTTCTTTTCCAATAGGCGTAAGCAGAAACTTTTTAAACACAAATAGCTGCAAGTGGAGCAGCCCTATCCAAAAGCTACTCTGAAACTGCAGCTTTGGAGCAACTGAGTTGTAAACTCTCTGGCAGCGGTGATTTATCCTCACCGCTATTTCACTCCTGAGCAAGGAAACTCAGAAAAGAGGGGGACCAGGAGATCATGACAGTCTACAGTGGGAGGTACAGCTCCATCAGAGAGGCATGTTGAGCTGAGTTACCTGGTGCCATGGGAAGGGGAAGACCTAGGTCCTCCTTCTGCCACCCCTCCCTGCTCCTGGCCTTGCCTGTTTGTGTCCGCTGCTTCCACTGGACCAGGGATTTTCTTGGCACGCAGGATGGTTTAATTGTTTGTTACCGTAACCTGGCACAGAGGAGCTGCTTTGCCCACTCCCTAAAATGCAGCTGCAACGTAAGTGTGCAGGCAAGGGCAACATATAACCCCCTGCTTCCAGTTGGACCTAGAAGTTTTAGTTGGGGAAAATGGGAGTTTGAGAGGAGTTGAGGGGTTCTGACCAAAATCCTGAGGAAACCAGCTAGAAAGTTTTTAAGTTTACAAGCTGTTCATTGCGGTTTCTCCGGGATCTCTGCTTGGATGGGGAAGACCCTTTGGGTTTCTCCTGGGGTCAGAAAAGCCCCTGCCTGGTAGGTCACAGCTGCAGCCAAAACATCTGGCAGTGGTTCTCAGGGAGCCATAGGTACCTGGTGGCAGAGGGGAGCTGGGTGCCTGCGCCAGCGAGAAGTGCCAAGGAAGCTATGCTGAATGCTTGTATTAACACCTTGGGAAACTGTGATTGAAGTCTGATCAGCAAGTGAAACTCCATCTGTGCCATCTGGCTGTCTGTCTCGCGCAGGTTTACAACCGCAAGATTATTTCGCGGTGCAATTTACAGGCAGGGACTGGTTTAGAAATAAGAGCATCAAACCTTTTGTTTAAGTTGAAATCCAAGTTCCTGTATATAAAAACTTTAAAACTTAAAAGAGGCCAAAGAATCACTCCATTTATAATTACATATTAAAAAAGTAGATTATTTTGGAATGACATTGACCATACTTCTTCAAATAATATAATGAACTGAAAGTACCTTGGGTTGGCAATTGATTCTTTTTCTTCTTCTCTTACAGTAGGCAAACATTCAGAGTCAGCTGAAAAAGGGTAAGAAACAAGACTATAGTTACTCTTGGCAGTTCTTCTACATTTATTTCAAAATTGCATCAACTTCTATCATGCAGTCTCTCTAGAATGTAAAACTGCAGATGCTCTTCTGCACTCTTTTATCTGTAAAATCTGTGTGGTCCCCATAGCACAAATGTTACGTGTTTTAAATCCTCCTTCCCTTTGGTAGGTTGATGTAATTTCTTTATATATATTTCAGTTGTTTGTGTACACCTATACAAATGAACTACTTTTGAGGACTGTTTCCTATAAACTCCCATGGGGAGGACTATTTGTTATTCTTCCACTGCTTATAGTTGCACCTACGCTTTATAGTCCAGCTGGGGAATTTGGGGCTGGGGTTCAGGAAACACTAACAAAAAAAAACCCCAAACCCCTATGTAAACTATTTGCTCCCTTCTGTCCACAGAAAAAAAATATTTTACAGCACTATTTCCCAGTGTATTGTACGTACTGTCTCTATTTCACTACCGCTGCTTAGCACATGTTTTCTGCTACAGCTTACAGACCATGAAGGTCAAAACCCCATCATGTGGAGCACTGTGCTAATGCAAAGAAATGCTCCAAAGAGTTTTATGTCCTGAAAAACAAAGCATCCCTAGGAGTTCAGGCAAATGAGGCATTTGGACATAAGGCAAGGGACCAGGAATGAAAAATATATCAGGGTTTCAGCATTTCCTAGCCAGTGAAAAGCTGTCAGCAGTTCAAAATCAGGCCTCGGTTAATTCACATCTTACCGAAGACCTGCATTTTTTGAGGACAGCCTTGAAGGAGGATGCAGGGCTTTTACAGATTTTGACTGGAAGATTTCAGTTGGAAGGAGAATGGGGGAAAAAAATACAAGATACTTAGAAGTAGCTAAGAAGGAGCTGAAGATGCTGCTGTTAGTAGTTACTGCAGGTACTAATTGCTCCATGGGCTGATTGGTAGACTTGCAAGAGAGGGTGTGGATGGTGCTGGCAGCAAAAAGCAGCTTGTGTTTCATCCAGTAGAGATGGCAATCGCGGGAAGGGACACAAAGCGGGCAGGGATGTATTCATAGGATCTTGGCAGCAATTTTAAGTAAATGGTGGTCTGAACTATGACTAAATGCATGTTTCTTCTACAATAGCACAATGCGGAGCACCAAACTGTAGAAACTCTGACGACTGAAAAGAGACCAGATGCTTCAGAGAAACTAGTATTTAGCATTAAAAATGTGTATTTAAAAATATAAATATCATTCACAGCTATATGTGTGTTTAATAAAAGTGTCTCCTGGAAACTCAAAACATTTATGATATTCCATCATATGTTAAAAATAAGCTCCCACACAAACTAAAATACTCCTCTGAACAATTCTACCCCTGACATTTGTGCTGCTATTTTAGTAGCACGGAGTCAAGAACGCAACTCAAAATGTTGAGGAAAAGCAGTGACACACGTACAAACTGCCTTACATTAATTTTCTACGCGCGGGATCTACGTCAGCTAGAAAGAGAGGGATGATGGAGTACAGGGGTTACTGTGTACCATTTTTGTTCATGCTGTTCATCCATTTATCAAGCTCTTCCATTTCTATCTCCATAACAGAGGGTGTGTCTTCTTCAAAAATAGGACTTGAGAGGAGGGAGGGAAAAAAAAAGGCGTTACACAAAATCATAGAATCATAGAATCGTTTAGGTTGGGAAAAGACCTTTAAGATCATCTAGTCCAGCCATTGACCCTACTTTACCAGGTCTGCCACTAAACCATGTCTCTAAGCAAGACATCTGCATGACTTTTAAACACATCTAGGGATGGTGACTCAACCATCTCCCTGGGCAGCCTGTTCCAATGTTTGATAACTCTGCTTAATTCAAACAGCTTACAGCGTAGTAATTTTGTATGAGTCTTTCATAATTCCAGATACGTATATAAACTCTGGAAAGCCATCTTAGCCTAGTAATCTGAGAAGATGTCAGCCCAATGGGTGTGAATGAAATGGCTGCAAACTGATGTGAAGGAGTGGTGGTGAGATGCTGGTCCTGGGCAGAGGCAGGGCTGGCTGGGACATCACATGCAGAGGGACTCAGACGGTGCAGTCTGGGGCATGCCAGAGCACAGGAACACTGCAGCTATTCGAGAACTCTCCCTACTGTAAATAGAAAACTGAAAAATAAAATAGTTTGCCTCTACACTGCTGGAACACATGGCAAAACTCCCGTTGCTTCGGTGATAAAAGCAGAGGGCCTAAAGTTTTCTCCTAGCTGTGACTGACATTGGCAGCAACTTCAGACGGAAAGGTCATGAGTAGAGTAACTCTGCATTTATTTAAATGCCTCTGGTTAGCTTCCCTTTGCTGATCATTCCTGGAGTCACACAGTAGAAAAAATATTTTTAGCAGAACTCCCTTTTTTTTCCCCCATGAAGCCAATTTAATAACTTCCAGCATTGATTAGCAAGATGGAGCTCAATAAAATAAAATGATAAAAATTATCACTCTGATAATTTTTAGGCAAGGCATTGCTTCCACAGCAGCTGGGCGAGCCTTTCTGCCTCACCTCAGAGTGAGAAGACAAACTTGAGGAAGACTCAGAGCTTATTCTGAATAGTAAAAGCCTGTGATGAGCCTGGGAACGGATCCCCTTTGCTCATAGGGCACCTTGTACGTCCTGTGGCGTCTTCTGGCTGGTGGAGCCAGGGGTGCCCAGAGCAGGCATAGGGTGGCTGCGGGCGGTGGTTGCCTGTGGGGCAGCACTCGTCTTGGCCACCATACCTCCTGTTCTCCAGCTCTAGTCTTACATCTTCAGCTAAATACTGAAGTCACACTTTAGACACCTCTAGAGATAGTTAACTGGAGCAATTGATGGCAAAAGGTAATGCTGTTTAGCGTACGGTTAAATTAAAACAGGTGGTGAAGGAGACAAAAATCATAATATCCTGTTGGAGTAAAAGAATAGAAAAAAAGATTGATGTTCATAAACTTTACCTTTTCACATTTTCACTTCCCAGCTCATCTGGAAAAGAAAGAAGTTGGTGTTCATAATTCTATTCTTTGTATATACAGGGTCCACACTGCAAGCAAGCCTTGAATAGGGTCACATAAAACAGGTTGCATCTTCAAAAGGCATAATAGTTCATTTGTAGGTGAAAGACAAAACATTTCATCCTGTTTGTAATTTTCAGAGGAACTCATTATTTTTAATCTTGAACACACTAAAAGCAGCTCATTATTAGCTCAGCCATGCTGTGAGGAAACCAACTGTCAGCGCCGCAGTGGGCAGGACACGGCAGATGCACACTTCCCTGAGCAAAACAGATGTCGTGAGAGAAATGGGATCCTGAAAAGGAACCACTGCTGCAAAAAAATTGTTTACTGGAAGCGTCGGGACATTTTGCTGCAGACTACACGCAGGCAATCCGTCTCTGCCTGGAGACTGGGAGCCGCTCATGGAGACAAGAAGGGGGGGATGGACTTGCATGGCAGATTAAATCTCAGTTAGGCAAATGAAGCTGAACTAGCCAGATGTCAAAAGGGATCCAAAGCTAGTTATGACCCCAAGACAAAGTAAAGATGCAGAAAAAAAATAGTGTAATAGCCATTATTCAGATAAATATCTTCCCCTCAAGGAATCAAGTGACTGAAAAGCCTCAGCCCTCAAAAAAGAATGAAGAACTACATATAGGATTCACATTGTATACTGTCTGAAGTCACCTTATTTTTAATTCAGTGTCGTTGATGGGTGCTGACACTTGTTCCAGCACATTCCTTCACTGCAGAGCTACCCCAGGGCCACAGAGCTGTCTGCCCCTGCCTGAAGGATGCCCAAAATCCCAGCTTCAAGCAATAGAGACAGGGCAAGAGATCCCAGGATTGTGCTCCTGCAAGGCACCACATTTCCCATCCCTCTGAATGCTGTGTCTGCGTTTCAGGTCATCCAGAAAAAGGCGGGCAGCTAGGCACCTGGTTGTGAATTCAGAGTTTGCTACGAGGGTGACCCGGTGATAACACAGGGGCAGCCTAAAAATGCCTTGGAAAATGGACTTAAAATCTACGTTGAACATATGTCACTGTCTGCAGGCTGAGGAGCTTACAGCTGCGCTCTTGTTCTGTAGAGACACCGCTACGACCGTTTCAGGACTTCACTTACCACCTGTGGGATTCTAATATGACACCTCAATTTGTTTTCTGTGGCTCGACACTCCAAGTTACCCATTTCTTTGCTAACAGATCAAGGTACCTTCCTGAAGCACTGCTCTCCCTATTGCAGCACCCAGGCAGTCTGACCACAGGATTCCTAGCTCACTTACTGTGATATCTTCATAGCTGCCACCACGCTACAGGACACCTTAAAAGCGTTCCTTAAAATGGTTTTGTTTGTTCTTATTTTATTGAAGCTCTGAGCAGCTTTACCTTGTGGACAGTATAGGCAATAGAAGCATTAAATTCACCTTGCGTGAAGTTATTAAGCATAAAGAGAGAAAAAGCATTTGCAGCCACACAATTACATCCGTACGCCATTCCCGGCACTGCTAGGAGCCAGAGCTCGGTGCGTCGGCTCCCGTGGGTGTGCAGCGTGAGCAGGAGGTACCAAGAAGCCCACCCAAGGAGAGCCGCGTGCCCAGATACCACTGGCCGGGGGTGGATCCCTTTCATAGCTGTCAAACTTGCAACTACAACCAGAGAAGTACATCCTAAATGTGGCATCCTAGGCCTCCAAATAACGTTTCGCTAATGTCGAGTGCGTCCTAAAAATATCCTTCTGAAGAAGACAAATTTACCTTGCTTAGACTTTTTCCTTTTATGATGTATTACAAAAAATATGATGAGCAAAATCAGCAGGCCCAGTAGCACGACGGGGACAACGTATATCAAGATAGACTGTTCTGCTGCTTCTAGGCTGTCCTGGTTGTTCATGGCATTCAGTTCAGTACTTGAAGTACTTTTTGTTTCAAAGCTGCTTTCAGTAGTGCTTGCAGTGACAAATACTGGTTCGTGATCACCTGCAGTCGAAGAACGCGTAGCGGGACGAGGCATTATTGTATCTGTGGATAATATCGGTGATCCATCTCCTGAACCATCATTTTCAGAGCCTGCCAAATATATGAGGACAACTTAACATTTTATGGGTTTTATTGGTATTATGAGTGAGTCAAAGTGTACAGCTTTAACATATACTTTTCATTTGATGTCCTCAAAAAAAATCAGCAGGTGCCCCATACACACAGATTTGAAGTCTCAGGCATCAGATGTAAAATTAGATCACAAATTCGTCACAAAATCTTATCAGTCAGTCCTGACCATGTTCTTCAACTGGCTTTTACTGGGACACGTCAGCATGCATGGTCTGTCTGCACACAGCTGTCTCGCGCAAACAGATTTTTTTTATCCTGCAGGTTGGCAACCGGTCTCACTCTCACATAAAACTCTTCTGCTTCTCAGTAAACCACACCATCCTGCTTTGCTCCTCAGCCTTGCTGCATACAGCTGCAACCTCCTTCCGCCCTCCCCTTACCCAAGGAGTTAGTAATCCCTTCAGGGAGACCATTATCCCTGGTTCACCAATTCCTCCGGCTCACTCATCTCCCTGTTTCTGTGCCTTTCTCAAATGCGTTAAATTTGTTTCACTGTGAAAAACAGAACTGGTAAAAGGAAGTCTGAAGCCTGCAGAAGCTGCTGACTTTCACTTCTGCCTGGACTAGAAGAGGCAGTAACAACACAGGGACTTTACTGCATACAAATGCACTTACCTGCTCCGCTGTCTGATCCTGCAGGCTGGATTTTTATAAGAGTAAAGAGTCAGTGCTGGGTATTCTTCACAAATACTAAGATTGGAGGTTTTGAAGCTTGATTTGGGTTTTGTTTCATTTAGCACATATTTTGCAAGAAAAGTGGCTAAATTTGGCTGTATTGGTAATGGTGAAAGAAGCTTTTTTTTTTTGAGGCTAATTAAGAGTCTATGTTAACTGTCATGGACTCTAAAGCTTAACAGAAGTACAGCAAATTCTGGGCTGACACTGTATTCCATACCAATGCAAAAAATCCTGTCGTAGCCAAAGGTGCAGGAATCAGTCCCTAGATAAATTACACCAACATGTTTCAGAATACAAAACCTTCAATAATTTTCTTAGCATGAAATTAAATGATGATTTTTTGTGTGTTATCTGCCTTTTCAGGTACAATGCCGGCATGGTGCAGCACTCATTTGTTGCAATAAAGCAGGATGGGATTTCATGACTTCTACAATGACATGTGTCTCCCTGTTCTCGTAAAGTGCTGGGCAGCCAGAGTTTCCACTAGAGTTAGCAAGAGCTTAAGGTTTTCAGCACCTCAGTGCTGGCATTTTGAATCTCACAGGACTGAAACCAGAAGTACTTAGCATTTTAAATGCTTTTGTAAACACATTAATCTTCATAATGGCCCTGAGAGATGAGCAGTTATCATCCCATTTTACAAATGAGAAGTCAGAAGGACAGGGATGCTGTCCTTCCCAGGGACGCCAAATGAAAGAGGAAAACTGGGATTAGAGCGCTATCTCTTGCTTAATCCACTCTGCAGCATCTCCTCTCCTGTCAGATTTGTCTTGAAGAGGAGATGCATATCTCGTGAGACTGTATTCCAGGAAGCCTAATTTCAAACTAATAAAATGATTTGAGTGTGACAGCCGTGATTTATCTAGATTTTTATGCCACACATCACTCAGGCACCTCATTGTTTTATCCTTTCCTAAAAACTAGGAAAGAATTTTAATACTTAATAAATAATACCTAATACTTGAATACAGTATTTACTACTGCAAAGCACACCAGACTCTTTCACCACAATGCGACAATGAAAATGTTAGCTCTTCAGCGGCAAAGCAATATCTTTCGTATCGATAGTCTCTCTGTTGCTTTCTTCTGTATTTAGTATTTCAGTCAAGAGCAAAACGTGGTCTCTGCCTCCACCTCCCTTGCAGGTAATGACCCCTTATGTGTGTGCTCCTCCGCCCCTCCCCGTGATCTGCTTGCTGTCCTTAATGCTATTGCAGAGGACAGGAGGGAGAGCTCCTCTCCCTTGTTAGTTTGGCCACTTTTGACTTTTCTTTCCCGAGGCAGTTTATAGTCCCTGGTGCCTGCCACCGCTCCATTTCGATTGCTGTGAGAGGCAACACTAGAGATGTCCGCACTGCAGACCGCAGCGTGATGGACCGTGCCGCTGGAGCCACTGGACCACTGCAGCCTCACCGAACTGCGCCGATGACCTTGCTTCATTTTCCTCCTCTAGCCATCGCCCTTGGAACCTGTCATCTGTCACATTTGATATATTGACAAAGACAAGCCCGTTGCTTAAAATAGTACAAATGGGAAAGGGCGTGGGGAAAATACCTTATTTTTCATCTACTTTGAGAGCTAAAATGGATTTTTCAAATGTCTAAAGCATGGTGTGACTTTAAAGCAAAAGCAAACAGTCACACCTCATTAACTGCAGGGCTAAACTTTCAGCTGCAGCATATGCAGCACTTGATTTCCAAGAGAGACACTTCCAGTGTCTCTGGTACTTTTTATTTGCCTGTTTTTGAGCTATGAAGCAGATTTCAAATAATTTGTCTCTGTGTGAAATAGAATTACCTTTTCTAGTCTCTAGGCAAAGAAAATGGCAAATCACAGGGAGTGACCTTGCTGCCACATGTTTTTGTTCACTTTGCATAATTCCAGGGACAAAACAGCATCTCTTCTGCGAACAGCATTTCCTCTTACAGAGAGCTTTTCTCCGAGTGAATTAAATATGTCTTTCAGCAGAAAGGCAGCCAATTGCACAACGTTCTTGCAAGGATATTGCTCTTATTTCCTGTGTTTCACCTGCTGCCGCGACACGTTTCCCTTCAGCCTGTCACCCCTGAGGACCAGAGCTCAGACCCGAGGGATGTCCTGGTTGTCATGCAGGGGCTGCTCTTGCTCTGGGGCCACCCACACATCACATTTTTTACGCCATGACAAAATCACAACCTGCACCTGGGTGAGCCTGGTGGCTTGCACCAAGGAAGGATTTGTACCTCCAGCCTGGGGAGGAGGGACAGACTGAGGCCTCCCAGTGCAGGCACAGCGCTTGCCACAGCCAGCTGCCCAGGCCACATGAGACCCATGTGGTTGGCCCCGAGGTAGTCATTGTTTTTCATAGTGTTTCAGTTTAAAGTGCTCAAAGTAGCAGGTGGGCTGTGTTGTAGCTGGCCTCAGTGGCTGTTTTGTAGGGTGAACGGAAGCTGGACCTTGCAAGGTTCGGAGCAGGGCAGGAGAGCATCTGAAAGTCGAAGAGTTTGTGAGATGCTATTCAAACATTTTCTCCATGCCTGGAGGGAGCTAGATTTGCGGTAGTCATTCATACCACAAACTGTCTTGTCAGCTGTGCTTGTGTTTCATCTTGCAGAGATCATAGAATCATAGAATAGTTCGGGTTGGAAGGGACCTTTAAAGGCCATCTAGTCCAACCTCCCCTGCAATGAGCAGGGACATCTTCAACTAGATCAGGTTGCTCAGAGCCCCGTCCAACCTGACCTGGAATGTTTCCAGGGACGGGGCATCTACCACCTCTCTGGGCAACCTGTTCCAGTGTTTCATCACCCTCATCATAAAAAATTTCTTCCTTATATCTAGTCTAAATCTACCCTCCTTTAGCTTAAAACCATTACCCCTTGTTCTATCGCAACAGGCCTTGCTAAAAAGTTTGTCCCCATCTTTCCTGTAGGCTCCCTTTTAAGTACTGAGAGGCCACAATAAGGTCTCCCTGGAGCCTTCTCTTCTCCAGGCTGAACAACCCCAACTCTCTCAGCCTGTCCTCAGAGCAGAGGTGTTCCATCCCTCTGATAATTTTTGTGGGCTTCCTCTGGACTTGCTCCAACAGGTCCATGTCTTTCCTACACTGGGGGCTCCAGAGCTGGATACAATATGCCAAGTGGGGTCTCACCAGAGTGGAGTAGAGGGGCAGAATCCCCTCTCGACGTGCTCGCCACGCTTCTTTTGACGTAGCCCAGGACATGGTTGGCTTTCTGGCCTGTGAGTGCACATTGTCAGCTGATGTCCAGCTTTTCATCCCCCAGTACCCCCAAGTCCTTCTCGACATGGCTGTTCTCAATCCCTTCATCCCCCAGCCTGTATCGATACTGGGGGTTGCCCCGACCCAGGTGCAGGACCTTGCACTTGACCTTGATGAGCCTCATGAGGTTCACTCCCTCTGAAAGGGAGTCTGACCATAACATAACATACAATCGGGATGAAAAACAAAGGCCAACGGAGCGAAACAAGGAGCACGACACATCTGACCATGTAGATATCTCCTTGACCTTGCAGAGCGTGTGCCCTTCCTCTTGCTGAGCTTAGCCTCATGCTCCTGGCCACAGTCTGACATCTGTACTCGGCCCTCTGCACATCTCAGCCAAGGAGCAGGTGCTCGCAGAACAACTGCATCAGCTTCAGCTTTGTCTGGACCGCCTGGGGCAGGAGTGCAGGCAACTTCTCCCCATGTCGAGGGAAGTGGATGGGAGCACATCACAGCTTCAGCCCAGCCCATACTAACAGTTTCCATGCTTTCAAGAGCAGAAGGGAGAGGGACTAGCATGCAGCTGCATCCCACCCTGATGGGGAGCTGGGCACAGCTGGAACTGGAAGCCAAGAAGCTGGAGCTGGAAGCTAAGAAGTCCTCAGGTTCCCACCACTGATGTATTAGAGGATCTAGTCCTCAGGGGACCAAAATGCCTGGGCAAGCGCTAGCAGTGGCTCAAAAAAGGTTCCACTACCATTTTCATGAATTACAAAAAGGCTATGTCTCTGTATGCAGATACTGTGGTATAAGATATTATTCGGTATTTTCTGTTTTAAAAATACACTTATATTACTGATGGACTTTGCGTGAGTTTTGGAGGTGCTCCCAAGCCTGTCTTTTGAGGGAGACAGAAGGAGTTGAATATACCGAGCAGCTTTACAGGCTGGAATCTGAACAACTGCATCTCAAACAAACAAACAAACAACATTTCTGTTGTTGCAGCATTTCTTCCTCTGAGGCTCGTGCTGTAGCGCTCAGAGGTGGCGATATGAGCTTCTTGATGAAGTAAGTGGGCAAACAGGTTTCTGATTTCAGTTGGATACCAGGCAAAGGAAAATAGCCAGCAGTCAGCACATTCGGTTCTGCTGTAAATCATCAGTCTCCCTGCTGCCTTCTCATCAGACTCACAGATTGGGGTCTCTGAAGGGAATTTTTCAAATTACACTGTAGTACCTACTTACAGAAGAAAAAAGGATGGAATAGAGGAAAAACAAGAGCTAAATCAATGGCATAGTCAAGCTTATTAATTTGAAAGGAGATTTTTTTATTTCTCCAAACCTTCCTATAAGCCATAAAAATGCACTGAAAGGAAGGCTCACGAGAGGGTGGCAAAACAAGAAAAGGCTATAAAGCTGTGTATACTGGCGTAAAGTTCCCACATTTTATATCACTCTGCTCCATACACACATTCCTGCTGGTGGTATAGTCATACGACTCCACGTGGTCTGTATGATCCTCTCTCCTCCTGCTTGACTCATCCCTGTTCTTTCCCTCTCCCTGCATTTCACGCTGCTGTAAGAAGGGCTGTTCCTTGCCATGGCCAGGGCTTGCCCAGCTGCCTGTTGCAGCAGGTCCCGCCTGTCAGTCTGGCTAGAAGAGGAATCCTTAAAAGCCTGCAGGCTAGCTGTTGGGTGCACACGCTCTTCTGATGAGGGAGCACAAACATTTCAGGGTGGCTAATCTGCAGACAAGATCCTATTAAAATGGGGTGCTTAGAAAGTGTTATCTAGGTATAACCTGAAAGAGGAAACAACTGTTTAAGTTCATTTCTAGATGATGGAAACTGCTTTCTCCTCACTGTACTTCCATCCAGCTGAAGTGCTGCCTGAACCGCTGGTGTTGCAAATTCAGTCACGCCTCTTAGAGTCAAATGGTGAACATGTAGTCTCATTTCTTACCCCCAGTACTAAAGGTTTTCTAGACCAATTCCTGCATTTAGTTGCATCTACTTAATCTCGTGGCCTTCCAGCTCTGCATCAGTGATAGCTGTACGAGCTCACTGTGATGCGAATCTCTTGGTGCTCCTTGCTCTCAGGAGGATCCTGAAATTAAAGATGCAAAAGCTCTGGAGGCTCTCCAGCTGTCATAAAAGCTCTTGAGGGAACACAGCCTGGGGTCACAGGCTGAAATTTAATATACAATCTTGCTGATGTAAAGGAGAGATTTTCTGAAATGCCCTGAAGCACTTGAATAAAACACAGTGGAAGTTCGTGTGTGTGGATAGAAGGGATGAGTAGGAGTAAATATGTACAAGGAATTGATGTGTTCAGTAGAAAGGGTTTTTCATCTCCATTTTAGGGGGCTGCACTTTGCAAAGAGAGGATGTACCAAATCCTCATTTCCTATATTGTTGCTTTGCTAGAAAATTGTAACAGGCAACTCTGATGGGTTCAAACCCATTCCCGAGTTCATTACTCTAGGGGGGAACTGGTCAAAAATATCACTCCTGTAGAGACCTTGGCTTTGTAGGGGATTTTACCTAAAAGGCATTTCTCTGCCAAGGAGAGAGCTGCCGCCTCTACTCACCGCACAAGCCGCTGAATAGCTGGATCTTTGATAGCACCCTTTCTTTGAATGACAGCTGAAAACGATAGCGCAGAGACACAGCCAAATTAAAGCACTACCTGCAACTATCCCAGCTCTTTCACTTAACGACCTTACACGCTTTACTGCTCCTCTCCCTCATGCGTTTTCTTGCTCCCCCGCGTCAGACCAATTATGGTGCAATTTCCCGTGCGTTTCACTGAGCACGGAGGGAGATGGGGTACCCTGGGAAATGCCCATAGGGTCAGAGCCTTTTCCTGTGAGCTATAGTAGGGGCCTTAACACTTGTTCCTAGGGCCAGCACACACCTAGGTAGGTCTCTAGGGCTGCTGCGAGGCTGAGCAGCGACCACCATCACCCAGAGCAGGGAGGGCCACTGCTGGCCCTCAGCGGCTCACCACCAGGGCTTTCTGCCTGCATAAAGCAAGGGGATGGGCACAGGGAAGGGGACTGGTGCAAACCCCGATGTTCCCTCAGCGTGGAGCCGGGAGAGGGCCAGGACTCAGAGCTGAGACCTCAGGCACACTCTTACAGCTATTGGCTTAGAGTAATTGTAGCATAGCCAGGAGAAAACTGTCTGTTTATCATAATCCAAATGGCAAGGCTAGGGTTTTACAAGGCTCCAGCAAGGTATGGGAACAGAACTTATAAAGGCTTCAATCTGCCTATGCTGCAAGATTTAATCATACTCCTATCGCCTATTTTGTAAGTGGTTTCTAGACAATAGAGGTGAGACCTGGGAGATCCCCAAGAGCTTCTACTCCCCTTCTCCAGCAGGCCACTTTAAAGGTGAGGACCGTGTCTGGGACTGGAGGAAAAAGGAAAAAAGCTCCTTTAAAGGTTGATCTGTGAGCAAGCAGGGGTGAGAGCAAAGGATCCCCCTGGCTGGCTGCCCTCAGCAGAGGGGTCCTGACCCACCAGTGCCTATGGGGTATATAAGCCTCTACATAAACCCTTCCCCTTCCAGTTCAATTTCTCCCGCAAGGCCCAAGTTCACAACTTCCCCCTCCCACCCTTGCAGTCAGAGTAAACCCCAGGTACATTTTGGGGTTGGTTAGACAAGCAAAAGCCGCCTTCATGTGGGGAGCAAGGGTCCCCGCTCTTCTCCAGGTGAGTGGTCTCCTCCCTTTCCCCCATCAGCTGGGGACTGGCTCAGGAAAGCCGGGGCTGACAGCGTTTGGGGAGATCTCTGGGAGGACTGACTCACTCCCATGGAGGAACCATTCCAAAATCAACCAGAATTTAAAAGTGGACCTACTGGTAGGAAGCCTCTAAAGGCAGTGGGGAGTAGATGGGGGCACCTGGTATGCGACTTCTGCCTCGTGCTTTGCGCAGCCCTTTATGCCCATTGCAAAGAAGGGCAGGGGGTGCCTAGCTGTGGGCTGGGGGGTTCAGGGACTAAGGTGACCCTCCACCCCGTGGAGATGGTGATGAAATACTAGCAATCGGTACACTACAAATAAGCTGAGGAAGCTGGTGCCTGATCACTCTGTATTGTTTGTGTCGTGCCCCTCCAGTATCCCGGGACCTCCATTTTGCTCTGTCCATGGCGGGATTTTTTCCTCTGACCACTTTGATTCTGAGCTAGGTTCAATGCTTGCAGCGTATTTTCCTAACGTGTCTGTAATGCAGCAGGGCTGCAGTAACACAGACAAGACCAAACCATTTAATACCTTGCTTAGCTCACTCTTACAGCTAAGCAAGACTCTTAACCATGAGCAGCTCAGCAGCACGCCAGGAGCCGGCAGCCCAGTTTTACACCCTGCTTATAGTACTGGTTTTCAGGGAAAAAATACCCATACCAAAGTACTTACTTCACCAATGCATTTTAAAACCTTAATAGAAGTCCAGTGACAGCTGAGAGTGACCCTCCTCTCTGCCTGCTTTCTGGAGAGCTCCCGCTCGCTACCGCAGCACAGTGGCAGCAAACACTTCTTGTCCATACTGAGGCACTTCAGCAGTGATGTTTGACACCAAAAGGCATACGAGCACCACCTGGCAAGGTTCTACTAAAAGAGCTGCCTGTCTTGCACGGTTGCTGGCTGCCAAAATGCCAGTGGAACAAACTACCCCCTGTGAACGGGTGAGAGCCTCCGCAACGACACCCCAGCACTTCAGCATTTTGCCACATGTGGCTTTTACACTTGTGGTTCTTTCCTTCAGAAGGTCAGGACCTAAGCCCACGGTGCCGACCACTTTGTTTTGCAGCCGAGAATTCAAAATATTTGTCTCCGGAACTGGCTGCTCTTTTGTTAAACCGGTTTCAGTGCACCGGGACTACGGAAATCAGCAGTCGGCTTTTGAATGGAAGCAGTCCTCTGTCTTTAACTTTACTATTAAATGCTGATAGTATGAGTGTGGGGTTAAAAAAGTACAACAAATAATTAAAATTAGAGCCAAGATGCCTGGCGGGCCAGCATGGAAACTCTGGCTCCCTTCACACCTGCAATTCAGGAAATGTAGGAATTGTAGGATTTGGTTGATCGGGGTTAGGTCTAAGGAAAAAAAAAGTCAAAGCTTTGAAAAAGACAGGCAGCTGAAAACAGAGAGGGTAAGCACAGCTAAAAGAAGCGAAGAGCAAGTCCCCACAGATCTTCTCCTTGCGCTCAGTTCGGAGGGTGTTGCCCTCCGACTCGGTCCCGTCGCTGCAGGCACGAAACGCAGTCCCACCTTGGAAGGCGAAAGGCACTTTCTTACTCACTATTCCTGGCAGATCCTCCGGCCAGCGACAGGACAGAAAGCAGGGCGATGAGGTTTTGCTTTCGCATGCTGCCTTGGCGACGCTCCCACCCGAGGGGCGCTTGGGCTGGCTCCTGCTTCACCCGAACATTGACGTTTCCTGTTTCCTGCCGGGGTGCATCTGAGCCGCATTTCTGCAGGAGATGGACTCTCTTTGATGGGTTTTAGGAAGTGATGTAATTCCGTCTGGGCCTGTCAAGCGAGCAACGATTGCAAAAGAAAGAAGAAAAAAAAACAACAACAAAAAAAAGAAGTTGCTCTTCAAGCACTAACTTGGCTAAAGCACCTTCAATGCTGTAGGTGTGCGAGATCCTACACTCCTCTGCTTTTTTGGCTCGTGACTTTCCTACCATCTACCTTCATCAACATGCAGCATCATGGGATGAACATCACACAAATACAAACCTGACACAAAAGATCATTTGTGTGTGTTAGCAGGAAGCTTTTAGGTTGCTTTTGAGGGTGGTTAAGCAAGCAGATTTCAATAGTGTCTCCCCCCACCTTGGTTTTCAAGCTGTAATTCTCGCCCCAGCACCACTGCGTGCATTTGTGATCCCAAAAAGCAACCCCCAAGCGGGGCTGTCTCTGGCAAATGGGAAAAGTGGCTGGTTCACTTGGCAGCCTATAACTAAGTATTTTGGGCTGGTTTGTGCCAGGGAAGAGGAAAAAGCAGAAAAACACATGATTTTTGGTTAGGAGCAGGTGGCTTAGCTGGAAAGTACTTAGACACTGGTGTGACGATGGCTGCAGATGACAGGGGACAGAAGGTCTTGAGCCCTGCCAGGATGCACTGCCTGGTGTGTGGGGCCATGGGGCCATGGTTGATGGAAGTGGCAGGTAACTCCTGCCTCCCTTACTCCTTCCTCCTGATTTTCGCTCTCCCCCGGTAGTCTCTGACTGGGGGTGCAGACCGTGGGGCATGGCTGTGCCGCCCCCCCTGCTGCCCTGTCCTCTTTGCCCACCCCCCCAGTTTGCACCCACCTCACTCAGAAACACGCAAGGGTTCACCAGCAGCTTCCACGTCTCACCTGTCACTGGATAAAAGCAACAGAGGAGCTCAACATTAAAACCAGTATTTTCAATTTTCTTGCTATAGGGGGTGGGCATAGCCAGGGCTCAGAATTTTGACCTGGGTCTAAACTGCCCCCAAACAGGGAGGGTGCTTGGATCACAGGCTTTGTTTGTTCCACTGTACAAATATGTACTAGGTCTGAAACATATCCCTCTGAGTCCAGGAGAGTCTGCACCCCAGATTTTACTCTGGAGCATCCCAAGTTCGAGCCATTTTAAATACTTGCATAAAATTTTCTCGTAATAAACTGAGAAGAAGAGCTGTATGCTGCCTGTGTAGCAGCTTCACGGTACTTCCCCTAGACATTAGTCTCTGTCAAAATCTGATTTCCAGTGAATTAGTTGAGGCTGGCAATGGTGAATCTTTCTGTTCAGATTGGTGGGAGCTGCTGAAGTGACCGATTGTTGCTCTCCTTCTGCAGCTAATAATTCCTCTTAACACACTGATGCTTTTATAGGTCATCAGTTACAGTTTCTTAGCTTGAGTAGCTGAGAAATAGGTCAGTGATTCATTTAACGACCAGCTTGTTAATAGATTTAAAACAGTTGAACGATTTAGTTAACTGAAAATGTGAAGTGGTTGCTTAGTATTGGCAATGTACATTTATGCACTTCATAAAACAGTGGGGGAAAATAGCAAAGCAAAGTTACAACACTGCAGCTACAGGAAGATAAAGAGGAGCTCTGAGTTATGAAACCACTGACTGACTAATTAAATATTTCTAGGAGATACTCTTTAATATGATGTCACAGCCGTACACGATAATACTTATCAGACAGAGGTGTTAGAGGTGAGACTTGTGATTGCTTTTAAGATTTTCCCGTTAAAGAATTACAGAGGTTCCAAGTATTAGTAATACTGTCTAATTGATATAGATACTTTCAATTATGAAAGTACAGAAATTGAAGCTACCCAGGCATCTCCTATGTGCTCAGAGATGCTGTGTGGCTTTGTCTAGTCTGGCAATGAGAAAACCGATCATCAGCCATTGGGGCAGCATGGGCAAGGACTGTCTGTGTTTTGATGAGCACAGACTCAGGTCCTAAGGCTGTTACTATTGTCCAGCCCCAGCTTTTCTGTAGCTTTAGACAATAGTAAGCAAAGTCATGCTTTTTAAGAGTATTTTTATCTGTCATTGATTTAATGCATAAAGGATGCGTTATCCGCCTTGCTGTTTCTTCCCCATCTTCTTCCCGAGTTTGCCAATCTCAGTCTTTCCAATACCACAAGGGCTACAAACATTTTCTCTTGGATTGTTCTGCCCAGTTTTTTTGGCTGTTTTACCCCATTCTGTAGACTTTGCCCAACTCACTCATCCCTTACTAAAATAGAAACCTACATAGAAAGACTGGAAGGGAAAAGTGGAAAGGACTTGTTATTTTTGCTTTGTATCTTTGCTGCATTTTATCTCCTATCTCTAATGTACAAGACTATATCCTTTCCTCTTTTCCCTTCCAGCCTGTTCTATATAGGTTGTAGCGTCTCCCACTCGGATTCCCGTCAACGACTTTTGACACACGTTCTGCTAACAATTTGTTGCTGCCCGTTGAGACCAAGATAGACACCCCCGGTGTGTACCCAATTAATGATTTCTAAGGCAAATTAAGGAAACGTGACTTCGTGCCACATTACATTTTAATTAAGACTTTAGAGTGATACAAAGGCAGCTTGACACGCATTTGACTATTTTAATTTAAAACAAGAATTGTAGAGAAAGAGGAACAAGATATTTTGGATGCTGACGAATCGGACTGTCACGGAAGGGCAGTTACCTCGGTCCATCCCCACCAGCACTGTGATGGTGCTCCCCTGAAGCACTCCCAGCGGGGTCCCTTTTGGCTGTGTGGGAAGCCAGGTTAGTACCTTCACCTCAGTCGCCGTCTTCAGCCACATGCTTCTCTCTTCATGGCAGAAATATGGAAACCAAAAGCTATAGTGACAACCTTGCTGCAAAACAAACTTGTGCATCTGGAAACGCAGGTGGCTTCAGTCACAGATGATTTTTGTAAAAGGGGTAGATTGTATCTCATAATTTCATAAGCCTTAGTGTATTCACTAGGATCCACAATGCACCTTAGCAAAAAGAAATGTCTTTTCACAGATGAGACAACTAAGTTTCCTGGGTGTTTTCAGCATATGTTACCCAGCTGGAAACATCTGCGCATGCTTTCAGTACTGTTTTATCGAGTTTTATGTTATAAAGGGTATTTCTGACTGCCTAGCTAGGCTGTTTGCTAATGTTCTTCCCTAATCAGAGAAAGGTTTGCATCACTGAGATTACAGGATGTCATCAGTGCGACATTTTCAGAAAAAGAGAAATCTTTTGTAATGACGCAGCCACTTGACTCACGCTCTTCTTGTTCCTCTTTTCTGTGAAAACTCCGACACAACAACAACAGCAACAACAACAACAACAATGGCAGCTAAGCTTTCGAGAGTGACGGAGCCAAGCTGCTGCTTAGTTATAGAGCTTATATCATAAATTCTGTTAATGCAGC
The DNA here is from genome assembly GCA_013397275.1 of Burhinus bistriatus. Classification (NCBI taxonomy): domain Eukaryota; kingdom Metazoa; phylum Chordata; class Aves; order Charadriiformes; family Burhinidae; genus Burhinus; species Burhinus bistriatus. Next base: position 105,800 of record VYXH01012714.1, read on the forward strand.
TTGTCTGCTGCAGATGTCGGCAGCTAATCTGCCTGCTCTGAAGTGCAGGCAGGGGCTAGCGCCAGTCAAGTTCTGCTTGTCCCTTAATGACTTATTTCTGCCTCTGACATATGTTGGGAAAGGACAGATAAAATTTTCCCACAAGTCACCGTGAAAGAACGGGAAATTGCACTGTATTGCAATTCACTGCAACGTTAAAAAAAAATATCAAAAAATCCCCAAAGCAAAGGAAAGTTTGCAAAGCCCACAGGGATCTTCTCAAGCCAGCCTGAGTGCCAGCTGCAATGGTGCTTCTGCGAGCTGAAGAGATAAGTAAGAGTTCCAGAGGGAAGGCAAAAACCCACAGCATCCTGGTGTAGAAACCTCACATGGACCGGGAACCGCATCTGCGGTTGCACTTGTTTCAGAGCAAGCTTTGCCTGGGTGAGTTGCAGAAGATAAAGCTCTCTCTCCAGTAAACTCTCTCAATTCTGGATTATAAGAAAAGACAAGTTACATTTTATTTCAGCTGCAGAGGTGCTCATGAAAAAGATTCATACCTTTCTGAAACGAATGACACCAGTATAAATTAGAACAACGCTTAGAACAATGAGGTATTGGCCCTAACTGGGTATCATAAAATAACATAACTAAAATTAGAGCAATAATAAAAGCATAAAAACAAGTATCTGCCAGTTTTAAGTACCTCTCTGCTTAACTGGGCTTGAAAATTTCTGCTTTCTTTTAAAGTCTTTTTCCTTATTTTCTTCCTTACACGCAACACAGGCCATTAAATCATGGCTGTAATATTCTAGAGACTCCAATAGGAACAGAAAGAAAATACAAAACTATGCTTGAAAATATCGAGATGTTTGTGCCTAAGTTTCCTTTAACAAAATGAGAAATGGATTCAAAGAGAGACTTCTAACATTGAAAAAGTCCTCCGAAATGAAAAAGACCGCAGGGTGCAACTAGGGCGCTGGCAGCCTGACATCGCAGTGTAGCTGGACACTTCATTTCTACTCTTTTTTTGGAAAGCGGTACATGGATTTTAAATTTTGCATATGCCAAAAGCTTCCTAAGTTATTTGTAACTTGTGTAAAATCCAAAAATAGACGATGTCTATATTACCTTGCAGCACTGATCGTGTTTTGAAATATGCTTCCTCCGGGGGGCTTAGCTTTAGTTTGGGCAAAATCCACAGCTGAAGACTGCACTTCTGAAAGGACGACCTCTCTTCAGCAAAGTCATCTTCTTATTCAACTGCTAGCGAAACACAGCATTATGATGTGATGTAAGTAGTCCCAAGCAGTGCCTCCACCTACCCTACTGCGGGGTTTACCCAGGACATCCTTCACCCGCCATCTTCCAAGACTCCTACCATTGAAATCTAGGTGACACTCCATGAGATGTATCTTTGTCTCAATGCAGGCTGGATGAAGGTGGGATGAACCCCCCAAAGTACAGCTTCAGGGTTTTTTTTCAGGGAAACCCTGTGCTTATCTCAGTGCTACCAGCTTCATGTTCCCTTGGGCAACTAAATATAAGGGCTCTGTCCTGACTCTGCAAGGTCCGAGTGCTCCCGAGCTCCAGCAGCGCCTGTGCACCCCCACCGCCACGCTCTTCTGCTCCAAAACCTCTCTGTTTCAACATGGAAAACCTAGGCGGTTGGGCCAGGAGGCTGTGCCCCACTTTATTTCAAAACTACACAAAGCACCCTCATGAGACACGAAGCTGTGAGCATCTCAGGCAAGCAGCCAAGGTCTGCCTAACACAATTCTGAGAATTGAGGTTTCAGGCACTTTTATTAATTCTGACAATACCACTATTGTGACAAAAATCTACAATTTATTAATCTCTTCCATTTGGATCCTTCAAGGCCAGTGATGGAATGAAATTGAAATAAAATGCATCAGTTTTTAAAAGGGCTTGGGTCAGTTTGCTGATCTTTTATGTATGAATAAATCAGGGTTTCACTTCTTTGCAGAGCAGTACAGGGAATTATTAGCTGAAGGTTTGTCTCATTCTTTGAAAATAATTATGTAAATGATGCACTACATTGCTTAGAGTCTAGGGTGAAATTAGAGACTGAATGATTTAAATACAAATTTTCTGCAGCATTGCAACATATCCCAAACACCTTCGGTATAAACAATCCAAGATAAACTAATTTAAGGAACAAGCGGCTCCTCAGGGAATTGCAATTCTGTTGGCAGGAGAGGGTCCCTTTCCCTTCCCCACCAGAGGTTTGGGAAGATGCCTGACCAGAACTGGACCCCAAAACTAGTGTTGCACGTGTATGGACATAATAAGCTATGTCTTGAGCTCAAATGCCTGTTCAGAACAGGAGGTGACACCAGCCTCCAGTATCAGGAATAAAGTTGTCTCGTACGGAAATGACTGCGTAGGCACAGGAGGGGAGCAGACCTTGCAGTACAGACAGATACAGGACGGACAATACGACTGTAATGCTAAAAAGAGTACCTGTGCAATTTGGAAAAACACTTCAGAGAATAGAAATTCTCTGTGACTGCTCCCGGGAGCAAGAGAAGAAACACTGCCGGGGTGTCCGGCACAAGGATCAGAGCCTTGTCTGGCCACAGGCTTTCATGTGCTAGCTCAGTTAATAGATGCGCAGACAGCAGCTTCAATGGGGAAAAAGCCATCGGGCGGTGAATTATCTTTACATGAAACGCCAGTACTGCGTGTCTTACATGGAGGTGCCTACTCATTAGCTGTCACTTTCAAGTCAGTGTTAGCTTAAGGTCTGCCTTGAAAAAACCCCACAGTGCTCTACAGAAGTCGAAACATTTTTCTTAGAGATAATAAAAAGTGAGATTGATGAAGTAAAGGATTGAAAAAACAGACATAAATCTGCCTCAGCTGTATTCATTGGTGAATTTAGTAAAATGCAGAGTAGAGAAACAAGGTACTTGAAAGTAAACTAGATTTTTTTAAACCCTTCTTATTTTTATTCCTAGGGTGCTCCAACTGACTGATGGAAGGTTATTTTCACAGCTGTGAACGATTCATAAAAAGAGAATAAAATCTGAAAGGCACATTCTTGCAGTAACTCTCTACCATAAAAAACCACACCAGCACATCCAAACTGTAACATGAGTACTAAGGTTTTTCCAGCCACACCTCAAGTATCTGAAGATAAACTTTGATGTCATAAAAGAATGCTGCTTAAACGTTGCTTGATACTTTTTTAGACTGTGGCAGCTCTTATTTGATCCTCCCGTCTAAGTCCCTTTCTCTATTCTTGAATTAAAATGTTCTCGACTTTTTCCTGTGTATATTTTCACTGTAATGACTGAACTTTACTTCACAAATAGCTAATATAGAGTCCAGACTAAAAAGAAACATTAAAGACGGTCTTTTTTAAAGCTACTTAGACACCTAAAGCTGCAAATAAGCACTAACTACTTTCAAGAGTATGGATATCTGATCTGGGCAAGTTTGGTTCCTAGAGACTTTGAAAAAGTGTATTTTCCTAGTTGGTCATTTAAATATCTTTAAAGTATCTAAGCCAAGTGCCGAGTTCTAGACTAGCGTTACGAGCCACCCTTTAAAATCACGGAGGCAGCCTCCAGTGCTGTCCTAGTCTAGCTCTGCAGAAGTCGTGCACCTATTTAAGCATGCAAGTAGTCCCAGTGGAATCAAAGCGACAGCGTCCGGCTGAAAACAAGACAGATATTACAGGAAAAAAGTGTAAAAGTCTGTAGAGAGATTCTATTTATAATGTGTATACCAGCAAGAGGCTAAACTAAGGCTGTGTGGATGGCTTTCAGCCTGAGTGTCGAGCATGTGCCTTTTTAACTTCAGGTCCCTGTACAGGAAAGCGTCGATGCTCCCGAAGGCATTTTTGCCCGCTCTTCTATGCCAGTGGAAACTAGGACTGAAGCAATGAAGCATAGGTGGTTATTTTAAAATGGACCTAAGTATATTTTTGAAATACGATTAAAAAAAAATATATGCGATTAAACTATTTTCTATGGCACTATATTGTTAATACTGGTTTGACCATTACAGATGCTAGTATGCGATATGTCCCTTTGTCAACGTGATCATATAAAGCACACAGATTGCTAGCTCTATGAGTTTTCTACAGTCTTTGCAATCGCAAAGACGTTATTTCAGGAATTTGTCAACTTCTGCATGGTATCTGAAATCATTCGTACACCATGCTGAAACCTGGAAAGTCACGTACCTCCACCGTCATTTTCAGCAGGCAATGTGAGTAGTATCTTGCCTACAATTCTTATTTCTCTGCAAACAGTGCTCTGTCCCAACACATGGTGTATTTATTCCCTGACCAGCTCTTCATGCAGGTGATAAATTTTTCTTTTGTGATATTTTACTCATCCAAAATGCCATCGGTCACAACCCAGGGAGGGATATGCCGAGTAGGGTCATGGCAGAGAGCACCACTTCTCAGCACCCTGTGTTCAAATCTAACTTTCAGTTCAGTATAGCTGACTATAGTGCTGCAAGACTACCAGAAAAAAAAAATAAAATCAGAAATCTTGCCTTGTGTCTTTTCTGTTATTTTATTTTTGTTTATTTCTTTCTGAGATATGCCTTTCTTCATTCCTCATGAGAAACTATGCTGGTTTATTACATGGTTAAAGCAAGTTTATGTTTTTATTCACATCATTTAGTCAGAATATACAGAATGGCTCCATATTTAAGTCGCAATATAGCTGTCACTTAGTGAAACCTTAACAATTTGATTAAGTTGTGCAAGTGCTGAGCTTACCAAAATGTCACTTAGTGAAACCTCATGAATTTGTATAAATTGTAGAAACGTTGGGTTTGCCAAAATACAAGCAGCTGTCTATGTCCCTTTCCTCCTGCTTGTCTGGTGTGGGGAGAAATCCTTTCCAAACAAATGGGTTAGATGTGCTGTAGCTCATTTTCAGGGAGATCAATTTTTTGACCGGTATCTGTGACAGCAGTGCAAGTTGGCATACCTTCACTAGTTTTTTTTTTTTGGTTGCTGGAGAGAGCTGTAACAGTGAAATATCCTTCTGTATGGGCTAGCAGCCCAATTACGTATCCTAATATGACTATTAAAGGTCTCTTCCAACCAAAACGATTCTATGATTCTATGTTTCTATACAAACCAATACCGTTTGACTTCTACGGCTCCTTTTCTATGTACCTATCTATGCCACAGTCACATCTCTGTGCCAAAGTGTAGGTGCACCAAGTGTGGTGTGAAGCCAGAAGTTCCTGGCTCTGACAGGCTGCTACGCTGCCTATATGCTGCTCTCTGAAGACTGATCCGCTGTCAGAAGGTGCCGTTGCTATAACTTAGGTGTACCTTGCGTACAAGGTAAGCAATATTAAAATTCTGCAAGAATTGGCATTTGTCCAGTTACAGGCAGCTCCATCAAGACTAAAAGAGGTCAATGCTGGTAATGAAACCCATGATGGAAAGAATCATAGATATGATCCTGCAGGAAAGAGAGGCTTCCTGGAAGTGAGTGTATAAGTCCTCTGTTAATCCATTTTGATTCTGACTACTTAATTGGGAAGCTTTACGTCTCCTACGACGTCTGCAACAGTCAATCTACACATAGCTTGAGTCTACAATCCCCTTGAGAGTCAGTAAGGGCAGTTCTCCAGCTGGTATAAATTCTTATAATTGTATCTCCACACGGAAAGAGGAACGTGGAGTTCATTTGAGGCCCACAATTCATTCTTTTCCCATTAGAGCTGGAAATGCTTTTAGAGAGTGTAAATATATGGAACTGAAAAAAAGCAAAAAGATGCCTGCCAAATATAGGAGCTATATTTAAAGCCTGTAAATCAGGCAGGTGGATGGCACGGAACTATCTCAGGTTTCTGAACTGGGGGACTGATCGGATCGGGCAGGCGGCTGACAGGGAATTTTTAATCTCCAAGGAGCTGGAATGGCAAGCAGGAAGAAGAGTGCAGGATGAATGATGAAAAGCAAACCAGTACCTGCATTTCTGCTTTCTGAAGATGTAATCTCACAAATATGTGCCTTGCCTGAGGAGTCGGCATCCCAGTAAGAGGCCGGCTCAACCCACTCAGGAGGCAGAGCAGCAGTTACACCTCTTGCTGACTGGAGCATAAGGGCTGTTTTCCATACGTTGCAGCATTTCCTCCTAATTCTTGCAGACTAATATGCTGGCAAACACTAGCCGAGCTCCCCACAAAGAAGGCCATTCAAAATGATCATGCTACCCGTTGTGAGTCTGCACCAGTGCCAGCCACTGGGTTCTCCCCTCTGTGAGACGAGGTGAGAAGATGAAGAAATCCAAAGGAAGTTTTAAATTCATAAAGCTCCCTAATCCCCATTCTAAATAATCCCTTAGGAAGCTTACATTAATGTAAATTTCATATAATCTCATTGCCCAGGATGATATCTGCCATCCCAGTACTAGTCCTCCACAGAGCAACACTGGCATTTAAATAGGAATACAGGTTTGCAGTTGCATATGTGCATTAAGGCTGGCTATAGATAATGGTGTAGGTATTCTTAGGGAATTATCAAGTCCTGTTATTTTCCTAAAGCCTCTTGGTTGCTATTTAACCATGAATATTTAAGATGCAATCGCAAAATAGTTTCTAACCATCCAAGCATTAAGTTTGCCAAATGCTCTCCTGTTAGCAGTGGTGGGCAAGTTGCTGCTGGCATTAAATTAGATTTTGACAAATCTTTGAAAGTGCTGTGTGATTTATGGGACTGTGCAGGTGGCCCCTTGTAGTAATGCTGCTAACTCCACACGGGCTGAGTAAAGGCCAGGTAAGAACGTGACATAAAAACCTACAAGCTTCATTGTGCGTTTACATCGGCTTTACCTTTTGTAGTTCTGGTTTCTGCTGCCAATTTCTACATTCTGCAAGGGTATGGAGCACGACATTGCCAAACTGGCAAGAAAATCTCAATCTTAAATCTCTTTAAGTTCATAAGAGGATTTCCTTTGCTTTTCGAAAAAATTGGGTTGGTAATGGGGCATGTGGGGAAAGCCCTTCTGACCGGGCATAGGATAATGCTTTACAGTCAACAAGCGGAGCCGAGAGCCTGTAGCTCTGTCTGCCTGTACTTGTCTTTTCCATCTTGCTGTTGCATGTCTACAGCATATGCCACGTCTGCTCCTGCTTCTCTGCAGACGCTCACCATCTATGCACTGCATCTGGTCACCCTCAGCTCTCACAGCGAATTGAGGGTCTCTCTCTGCTAGAATTTAAATTGTAATGTTTGTCTGTGCCATGCATTGAATGTACATGTAACGTTCTTGGCTACATTTTGTCAGAGGTGTAAAATTGATATAGAATCATAGAATCACCTAGGTTGGAAGAGACCTTTAAGATCATCGAGTCCAACCATAAACCTAACGCTGCCAAAACCCACCACTAAACCACATCCCTCAGCACCACATTTACCCCTCTTTTAAATACCTCCAGGGATGGCGATTCCACCACTTCCCTGGGCAGCCTGTTCCAATGTTTGATAACCCTTTTGGTGAAGAAATTTTTCCTAATATCCAATCTAAACCTCCCTTGGTGTAACTTGAGGCCATTTCCTCTCATCCTATCGCTTGTTACTTGGGAGAAGAGATGGACCCCCACCTCTCTATAACCGCCTCTCAGGCCAGCATTTCAAAAATAGTTCAGCAGTTGTTGGGAACTGTACATAACAAGTATCTCTTTAACTCAGACATCCCAAGTCTGTACTACAAAGCGTCTCTTAGTAACTTCTGAAATGCCATGCCAATTTTCAGGCTCATCTGACTCTTCCTGCAACTTCTAGACTATACAGAAATACTGCTCTGACACAGAAATGCTCTCTCAGCCTTGCTTTGTCTCTAGGCAAATTTCTATTTGCTTAGTGAACGTAGATGAGCCCTGGGCAGTGCAGTGACATACAGTTTACATAGAACATGTCTCCTTAGCTCTGGGAAAAAACCCTGTGTCAATTAATTTTGAAGTGGCCGTTTCTTGCCATCCTAAATTCAGACAACCTGTGGTGTTATCTCTCGTATCAATTTTTGTGGCTAATTTGTGTATGGATGTGGACTTTCAGAAGACTCTGAATATTGATTTTGAATAAAGAGTTCTGCTTAACCTGAGTTACAAGTTTTCCTCAAGTTCCTGCAGGGGAATCTCAATGGACCAGGACCTCGCCTTTTAACTCCTCCTTTTTTCTGATCTACCTGCTTTTCTCCATGATCTCAGGCCATATGGGCTGGCTACAAAGCCAAACAGGGCATAAATATCTGAAAACTCACAAATAACTATTGGAATAGGAAAAATCAGAGTGAACATAAACAACATAAAATGTAAATTCAAATAAAATCCTTGACAGAAACTAGCTAATGTCTGAGCTGGCTTTCAATCTGATTTATTTTATGCAACATTGTAACTTGATTAGCTATGTAAACAAATAGCCCCAAACTCTTTCTCTGTGCAGGTTTTGTCTGTGGGTTTAGTTTTTTACAAGCTTAAAAAAATGAATCAAATTCATGCGGGTGATCAGAAGTGCAAAAGAAAGGATCAAGCAAAGGAAAGACTTGAAAGTGCTAGGAATAAAGAATGGCAGAAAACAAAATGCAAAAAGGTATATTTAGGGAAAATAACATGCTTTTAATCAATACATAATCTTTGATCTAAGGCTATCATGAATACACACCAAGTAAATAGAGGGTAAAAAACTGATTGTCTCCAGAAAGAGTTAAATATTTGGGTTTGGAGAAGAGAAATAGACATTGCATCATGGAAAGGAGGAAAAGGGAGTTTGAAATGTAGTTTAAACATTAGATGGGGCCAGTAGAAGAGGAGGGAAGAAAGATCCAAAGAGCCGAGGTTAGGGCTATGATATTTAGAAATGAAAATGCAAAAGCGAACTGTGGCAAGGATGCTATACAGGCAGATAAGGGTAAGAGATGAAAGAGAAAAGGGAATGGTTTAGATGAAGATACTAAATGTCAAATTGAGAATCTCAAAAGTACAGATCAGAAGGGACCATTGACAGAAGGAAAAAATGGAGACACCTGAAAGGAGAGAAAGATTATCTGCTTTATCACCAATTCTCTCAGACATCCTGGGCGACTGCTGGAAAAAGCACTGCTCACCCTCCTCTACAAAAAGAAAAGACAAAAAGAAATACAGACATACTAAATGTTCCTGGCTAAATGAAGCAAGGATTTGGGAAGGCCACTAAATACAGCAATGGAGAAATTAGGGCGTGAGATCACAAGCATGTGTACCAAGAGGGTGATACTAGCTGATACATGAGATGATTCAAAAATACCACCTGCAAAAGATAATATTAGAAATAGGGACAGTAAGGAGAAAAGCAGCTTGCTGGAAGGTTGTGCCAACGATCCTAACATTAACACTAGAATTAGCAGGATATCATAAAACGATAGAAGGCAATGGATGAAAAAAGGTGGAAGCGGAAAGAAATACAATTTTGAATAGCAAAATATCATACTCATCATTTATACAGCCTAAAAGTATAAGGCACCAACACTGCTAGAAGAAAAGCGGTGGTTTCAGTAAGTTGTCTCCTTGTATGCATGATATGGTGGCAGCCCCACAGCACGTCTCAAGAGAGTGGATGGCTTCAGATGAGAAATCCAGAGCTAGTTATCACACGTGGAAGTGATCCTTCTTGAATAGCGAGTGTTCTGCAAGAACTTCTCCAGGAAGTAGAGCTCTTCAGCTTTGCTACTGAGCAGGGGCCAGGAGGGCTGAGACCTCTTCCCACCCTGATGTCTCTATCAGCAATCCTGGCTCCCGCAAAGTTTTCAAAGAGCCAATCAATATATTATGAACGGTGTTTCATTTGGCATTTCGGGTGAGGTTGCATTGTCCCATCAGACCAGAACTTTCTCAGACAGATGAGATTGTAACCAAGCAGTTATTATAACCAAGTGGTTATAACCAAAGGCTTGCACAGGCACCCAAAGCAACATGAATGCAGGAGAAGTGGAGGATGCAAACCAGCTCTGGAGCTCACCTCCCCGATGACGTGGCTGACGACCTGCGCGCAGGCTGACAATTCGCTCAGATTGTAGCTACGTGTGTGGTGCTGGGATTGACCTGTTCCCCTTGGCGCTATTCACACACAAGGCTGGAAAGTTCTGCCAGAGGTAGGACAGCATGAAAGCTTAGGAAGAACGTGGCTTTGAGCTGAAATATTGTAAAACACAGTATGGCATTTTAAAAATTGTTGTAAATATGGCATCTTCTCACTCAGCAGATCTGGTAATTCAGTGTGGCATTTGTTCACTTTACTGATCACAGTAATTTGTCATTTAGACTTTTCCATTCTGCTCAAGGAGCAGAGGTGACACAGCTACGAGGAAGTCAGCAAGATGCTACGGGTTTTCCCACTCTGCCTTAACCCAGAAGCTGTATGGTTTAACTAGACTGACACAGTTAAACAGCTGCAGTTATAAGAGAGAAAAATATGTCTCAAATGGAGGAACTCTACTAGCAAGAAGAGCAATGAGCTACGCTTGAATTAGTAATCTCATATAAGAATTATGTGGTCATACTATAGCTAGTTATGTCAGTAAAAGGGAATCACATCTTCATACATCACCGCTGTAGCAATACAAAAGCTGTGTGTAAAAACAGGCTGTCAGACATAAAATTGTTATCTCTGCATCTGTTGCAAAGATTTTTTCTATTGTCAATGAATGTATCGATAAGACATACACTGGCACTCACCACGTCACAAAGACTTCAATTAGAAGAGAGTTGTTTGCTTAGGAATTGACTGATTTTGGTTCGGATTTTCAAGAAAGCAAACCCCAAAATAGTCATATTAAAACATCTAGATTCAAATATTGACTTCCTTGCTTAAATATAAAATCCCTTCTCTGGTGACAGCCCCAATGAGAACTTTGCAAAGTTCTCCTTTAACAATTGCCTCCTAAAACCAGGAAGCACCGACTTTTATTGATATTAAAGGAGGAAAATAATGTGAAACACTGTCATTGCATGCCATGCTTGCCCGGTCACCACACATTTTAGTTAACTGTTAAGTAGGTCAACATTCATTCTATCATTTCAGTGAAGACAACCACCAAAAAATCTGGAAGGTATTTTACTAATATTTTACTGTTATAATTGAATTGACATTAATGAAATTGTTGCAGTTAAATTTGACTAAATCGGTTTCTACTGTTCATGGAAAATTGGTTGCCTACCTGAGCATACTTATACTTTCCAAGGTGGCAGAGAGAACAAAGAAAAAGTCTCTGAAATTAACTGAAATTAATACTTGCATATGATTGCTGTTTTCTACTGCAAGAACACTAGCTAACAAAGTAGTATGGCATTTCTAAAACTTAAAATCCCTAAAGATACTGCGTGTTTGAGACTATAATTCTCAAGCTCTACATAATAAATAATGAAAAAACATCTACATATTTACTCCCTTCAGATTACTTAGCTATCGAACTGCGTAGATCTTGGCTATAGAGGCACATATGGATTGTCCTGTAAATCCCTGACTGCCCCCTCTCTTCTGTTTTTGCCTAAAGGTGCAAAAACTTGTTAAAGTAATTTCCTTTTACCTTTAGAGGTAACTAACACTCCTTTGAGTAACAATTTTCAAAGGAGATATAGTTTTATAGATCTGAAAGGTATACAGAACCACACACAAAAATCAGAAATAGTGTAGTATTTATCATAATTTTCGAATGTAGATGTATTTTGAAAAGTATACTTAATTTTACACATTAGTTGTCTCAAGAATGACTCTGAGAATGCTTTTGATTATATCAAAGATATGTTCCAATTGTTTTTTTTTCTATTTTGGCCTTGTCTGGAAGTTACTTATATTCTTAAAACTTTGTCTTTTCAGTTCACACTTCTAGAATTAACTTTGGGTTACCCAAAGTGACTTCAGTGACTTGATGCCAAAGTACGTAATTATTATCTAGCTATAGCATAAAGTAGAAAATCGTACAGGAAAAAGCACATAGTTGTCCGAACTAATACCTGAAGTATTAAAGCAAATGACAGCCTTAGTAATCTGCCTTTTGTAGAAAAGGTTCTTATTTTTAAATATGGTGCAGTCTCTCTCCCTCCAATAGATACCACTTCAGGCATAAAAAGCCAACGTCCTGAAGGTTTACCTAGACAATGTAAAAAAATCTCTAGCTCAAACTGTGTACACAGGCTGAAATGACTAACAGTTACATAGCATAGCACTTCCTTTTTCACTGCTAGCATTTCGGATCTGAGGAGTCTGTGTTTTCCCGTGAACAAATACCTGAGATAGCAACAAGCTTCAAAATGGATTTCATGTTTTCTGACTATAAATGTGACCAAAATCCAAGTGAAAAAAAAATATTTAGGCTCCTTTTTTCAAAAGCTACAGTCTTAGTATATAAAGTGTCTGACATAAAAAAAAATAGTTTCAGTGAGTGCATTTTAGCTTGACTTCTCAGAATGACCTAGGAGGCTAGGAAAAAGTCACTGCTTCTCTAAAGATACGGGATTTCGACGGGTTGTATGTTTTTTAAAGCAAGTTCCACAGTTCATCTTCAAAGTCCAAGCCAAAGTAGTAAATCCTTCCCGTTATTTTCATGAGGGAGTATGACAGCACTCAGTAATTTATTTTCTTTGTCATCAGCTAATGATGTTATTTCAAGTCTCCTGATTTTCTAAGCCTCATCTTGCAAAGACTACATTTCTTGTAGATTGAACCCTTCTTTAACCAAGATTTGCTGCTTACTTACACAAGTCTTTCTCACTCCCATCAACACTGAGAATTCTCTTAGAAGGAAACAGAGAGTCTCTTTATCTGGATCCTGGGCCAATGAGGTCCACATGGAGTCAAATCTTACAGAATATACAAATGTACTATATGGATAATAGAAACTTTTTCCTAAACTTGCCTTTAGCAGGAGAAGCTGTGCAAAGAAAACCATGGATTTTAAATCAAACGATTACTGTAGGAAAATTATCCATAGGGCTCTGTGGGATTTATATGAACTTCAAATAAACTTAGCCAAAATAAAAAGTACTTCTCATAAGCTTGTGCTAAAGTATTTAAGCAAGCAAAATATGTTGATTTAATTGACACAGCTTCCGAATTTAAAAGACTTTGCATCTGTATTTTAAAAAAATAAATAGTTAACTGAGATAATACAGAGGGGTACCTCTTTCACAGAATCTGTAAATCTCTGTGTGGGACTATATTTATTGGAATTTCAACAGAAATTTCTTATCTCATCAGAATATCCTTTGGATGGAATTCACATCAGATATTGCATAATAAGAAACCAGAAGATCATGGGGTTTTTTTGTAGGGGTTCTAGTAAAACATTCCTACAGTTTAGCCATAGGCATTTTCTCACCACACCACTCTCCCTCCCCCATTTTCACTGTCTTCCAACAATTTGATAAATTTTCTGAAATGCTTTTAGAAATGGATAACTGTCCTTCACCAGGCAGAACAGTAAACAAAGCTTTAGCCAAACTATTTATTGAAAAATGAAGATTCAAGTAAGCAAGAGATTGTTTCTCATGGTTTAATTACAGGCACCATAATAGATTCTTTATTACAGAGGTTTCCTAAAGGGCTTCCATAAAATATTTTATTCTTCCTCTAAAATAGTAAAATTAGTAGCTCTAACTTTTGAAAAAATTAAATTTGGTAGATATGGAAGATACTTATAACAGGTTTTGAAAAAAGTCACAAACAGTATGTTTCAAACAAATTGAGATTTTTGGCTCTGGTATGATTACATTGCTTGAATCCCATACTTGAAGACATGTAAATGTACTGTGATTTACTCAATTTCACACTGCATTCATGCAAACAGCACCCCTGTCAATGGCACCTGTAACAGCGAATTGCATTGGTGCATTGAGTCCTACAGCAAAGGCTTCAAGTACAGTAAGTAAAACAAGAGTTCAGTAAGGTTTTGAGTGCAGATACTGCATAAGCTGATTTTTTTTCTGTATTTACTGTAGAAATACATGGAGTTGCACAGAAGGACCTATATCAAATCCAAATACCAAAAAGGCTGAAAGGGAGAGAATGACCTTCCTTCTTGACCTCTTCAAAGACCAGGTAAAGGTTTGTTTGTCTTTTGACTCTTGGATAAATGATTATGCCATTTGTGTGTATCCACACACAAGCAGCTTTAAGAAAACAAAACACATCCAAAGCTGCTGTTCATCATCTGCTGCAAGGATAAACTATGGCCAGAATTCTTGAACAAGGACCAAAAATATTTATTTTAAAAAACCCTTAGTTCTCAGAACTCAAGCATGTATTTTCTGTTACTCAAATTTTTCTTTAAGTATCAAAAGCACCAAACTGATATTTACTGTTCCACTGCCAACAATATCAAAGACACTGGTGAAATTATCACAGAATCATAGAATAGTTGGAAGGGACCTTAAAGATCATCTAGTTCCAACCCCAGGCAGGGACACCTTCCACTGGACCAGGCTGCTCAAAGCCCCATCCAACCTGGTCTTGAACTCTTCCAGGGATTAGGCATCTACAACTTCTCTGGGCAACCTGTTCCAGTGTCTCACCACCCTCAGAGCAAAGAATTTATTCCTCATATCTAATCTAAATCTAGCGCTAATCTCTTCCTGAAGACAGAAATCCAAGTGGGCACCAGTTCATCCTGAATGCACCGAACTGCTCAAAGAATTGCTTTTGCTTCCACTGTACTTAGTACAGTTATCATTTTAAAGGTTCAGCTTATTTCCTCTCTCCACCCCGAATTTTGTGTTCTTTCCTCCTGATTTTGTGGAAAACTTCAGTTCACAGCCCTTTTGTTATATACATCTAAGCACCTGAGCAAGACACATTAGAGAACATTGCAGCAACACTTGTTATTAAACTGCCTATTTTTGTTTACTTATATAATTCCTTTTTTTCAGTTACATGCTTTCCCACTTTGCTAAAATACTTATTTATGTGCTACACGTTGAATAAAATTCTCCAGGTCAGCTAGGGAATCGTGAAGAGAATCATTAGTGTCTTGACTTCTGAGAAACTTTCGAAGGGTATCTAAAGCACTCAAAGCCTCATTTTTTGATGGTAAAGGCTGTTTGGTTCCTTGAAATTGATCATCTTCATCCTCATCTTCATCACCAACAAATGTCCCAGTTTTTTCTGATGCGCTTTCTTTGGCACACATCCTTTCGTTATTTGTGGGCATTTCGCAGGTTTCCAAGCCATCATCTAGAGCTGCATATTCCTCCAGAGATAAACCTTTTGGAAACTCTACTCCAGCTGCCCGTGCATGTGCAATCAAATCAAAATCACTTTCAACCTCTGGGTCATTATCATTTGGCTTGGTTTCTAATTTGAATCCTGTTTCGTTATAAATTTTTACAAAAGTCTCTGGTATTACTTTCCTCCAGCACAGGTGCAACATCTCAATTGCATCAAGAAGAGTCAGCACAAACTCTTTGTTACCTTCTACGCAGTCAACAAATCTCTTGAGAAGACAGCGCCTATATTTAACCTTCAGACTTCTGATAACCCCTTGTTTTGTAGCCATACATGAAGAAGAGTCTGGAGGAGAGAACACTAATTTGACAGACTTCAGGTTCTTTACTTCTGTGTGAGCTGGGAGAGAATCAACGAGAATAACTACTTGTCGCTGCTGTGCCTGAAATCTGTCATCCAGTTTATGCATCCACTGTTCAAACACTTCTGAAGTCATCCACGCCATATCATTTGCTTCATAATCCACAGGTAGTGACTTCACATCTTTGAAAGAGCGAGGACTTTTGTTTTTTCCTATAACAAGCAAAGGAAGTTTCTCAGAGCCATCCATATTTGTACCCACCACTACGGTTATTCTCTCTTTGCTTAGTTTACCTACAGAACAAGTTTCCCCTTTAAATGCAAATGTGTTATGCAGTAACATCTGATACAACAATCCAGTCTCTTGTACAAAAAACACATTTTTTGGCTGATAATCATTTGAATAATAAGGAAGAACATTTTGGTACCAAAGAGTGGGAGCATCCACTGTAGTAGTAGCAGCTGCTTCAACAGGCTGAGCTCTGAAAACTAAACCATACCTTGACTTGAAACGATCGAGCCAGCCATTACTGCATTTAAAATCACTATGTCCAAGCTTCTGGGCAAAATCATTAGCCTTGAGGCGCAACATGGGACCGTTTACCGGCACATTCAAGCACTGAGCAATTCTGTACCACTTCATCAATGCCTCCTCCAGGTCGGTATAAAAAGCAGTCCTTAGCCTTTTTCTTTTAGGATCAAATCGTAGAGATACAAAGGCTTCCAAAACTTTTTCTTTATTCTTCATAATTGAAGACAAGGAATTCTTCTTTATGCCATACTGGGCTGCGATGTCTGCCTTCTTCTTGCCGCTCTCCACAGCACTTATGATATCAATTTTTTCCTCGATAGATATGCTTTTTTTCCTCCTCACTGTGGGCTGGGGTGGAGGACTCCCCGAAGCCTCCGCCATGGTACCGAGCACCGTCTTCCAGCCGTGCGCATCCACACCCCGCGCAGGCACGCTCCTGCTCCGCCGCTTTTTGCCGTGGGCGCCTTGGATGAGGCCGGTTTTCAAGACTGGCGCTCTGATCTCNNNTGGAAAGGGAGCGCCAGCGCTGCCCTGCCCGGCTTCCTCCTTCCCCCCTTCCCTCCGTCCTGTCCTCCCTTCCCCCTCAGCACGACGCCCCCGGGGCGGCAACAGGTGAGGGACGGGCCGTTGGGCCCCGGGTTCGCGTCGGGCCCGGCCCCGGCAGCGAGGCGGGGAGGGCCGCACCGCACCTCCCCTCCCCTCTTCTCCCCTCCTGTCCTACGTGTGGCACCGGGGGAGCGGCCTCTGCTTCCCCGGCAGCCCCAGGGTGGGCGGCTGGGCCTGTGGGCGGTGTTGGGGGGAGCCCGCAGCCCCTGGCGGGGCCCACCCGGGGGCTGCCCCCGCCCGCCAGCGCCCGCTTCGTCCTGCCCGCTGCCCCGGGTGCCCTTGCCGTAGGGGTCGGGAGTGCTGTGCTGGTTGGGGTCTGCCCATCTCCTTGCCTGTCGGCGGGGTTCTCGGCAGGGTCCCGGCTCCGGGGGGTGGTGGGCACCCGGAGAGAGTGGGCAGAGCCTGAACTTGGCAGAAGGTGGGTTTCACGAGAGAGGAAGGGAACCTGATTGTTCGTGAAGGAACAAAACTCTAGATGCTATATAAATTTCATGCCCCTGGGACTTATTCCGCGCCCTGACAATTATTGTTTTAAGTGTTCCAATTTGTCTTTTGCAGCTGGCTTACTATTCTTAAAATATGGAAACACTGTGGTGGTGTGTGATAAGCAGGTGTTGCATCTGGTGTTGTTGACAAACTATATGCAATTCTTCTAGCATTGCTTATAGTACATATCGGATCTGTCGTTTTTAAGTGAAGCCCCCTCATAGCCTTTCATCTTGCATTCTCTGAACTGGATGTCGTTTCAGTGTCTCACGTGTGCTTTTTGTGCTCGGTGGAACTGGTCACAAGAAGTTAGCAGTTGCAGTCAGTGGCTTTGTTATCTAAGTGTTGATAAGCTGGAAAAGATAACAGAAGGGTTCTTTTGCAGGGCTGGAGAAGGATGTCATTCGATCAGTGCAACTTCAAAACCAAATGGCTGTCTGAATGATATATATGTTTATGTATATATGTATGTACATGAACAGAGTTAAAATTGTAAGGAGTAAGTAATACAGAAGAACATTAGATTGGAAAAATTGGAAGGTGAGGCAATATCTTGATCAGCTGCTTCTTTCTGTTTTGGTAGAAGTTGAAACCATAATGGGAGCCCATGCCTCAGCTAATCTGGAGACGAGCAGAGCATTGAAGCGCTTAGGGGCAGGTTGACCTAGAGTAGGGAGTGTGGTAGTGGCAGCCCTGTTCTCCAGTCCTTATCTCCATCATGTCTTGTAACTTTCAAGCATAATTAGATCTTGCAAGTGGTGCAGCTGGGGAATTCAAGAGCATAAGGAGGAAACTATGGTGTGATTGCAGCAGAGAGTGTTTAATACAGTTCTTTAAATTCTTTTTAAAAAGGGATTGATCTTGATAAGAAATAGTGATAGTCTTCTTAGTTAGAAGTTGAAATTAAGAAAATATGCATTAAATCATTATTTTCCACCAGCACTTGCATTTTCTGCAGTGTTACGAAAACTTATTGCTTATCTATGCAGTGGAGTAATAAGACAACAACAAAAGTGTGTAATAAACTTTATTTGGACAGAAGATAGCTTGCTTTTACCTTATTGATGATTAATTTAAGAGAAAAACCTTAAGTGAAGGAGCTAGTGCATCCCGCTTAGAAAAGCAGGTGTAATTGTTGAGAATCCCGTGGTTCTCGTTTCTGAGACCATAAGTCATTTACTTAAGTAATGTAACTATGTTAAGAATAAACCCCTTATTCAAAACAAATTTATTGTTGATGACAGTTCATATTTGCATGAATAAGTGAATATGAATTTGCTTTTTTTATGAAAAGTCCATTAAGTGTGCTTTTATAACCACTAATTATAATTGGTTAAATGTCTCTGAAGTCTTCATCCTAGAGGAAGCATAGTATGTTATTTATAAGTTTTTGCTTTGCTTTTTACTTTGCCAGTTGAAGAAATGATATATAAATCCCCTCTGTGAAGTCGTATTTATGGTGAGCAGAACTTAAAATGACTGAGTTTGTAATCTGATATGCATTTAAGGTGGCTTTGCCATTGGTGGGAAGATTCTCAGTCTATTCTGTCTCCTCTGTTCTACTCTGGTACAGTATTTGTACAGATTTCCAGAACCGGTCTAATGGGGGAAAAAAAATGACAATCCAAAGGGGCAGGAGTGATAAAGTCAGGGTTTTGGGCTTAAATTCATGTCAGAATATGGATCAGGCATGTTTTTCCAAGTAGAACATCTCTGATTTGTAATTGCAGATGATTGTAATGAATGTCCTGGTACACTAAACAGTCACCTAGCATGTTCTAAAGTGGCAGCTGCTTTAGTGAAAAAGTAATTGGTAATGCAGAATTCATATGGTACTGAAGATTAGCAAGCTTTTATTAAGAATGGCTCTTTCTCTGACACCTCCAAGAGAAAATCAGGAACTACTGAGATACGAAAGTCTACATGCATTTCTGTAATAGAACCTTAAATTAATGTATGTATGTAGATGCCATGTTTGCCACAATTTCATATGAATATCATAAATTCTGAATCTTTGTAAACATGTAGAAAGCTTTTGTCCGGAATTTGATGTTTACATCCCCAATTTTTTGCTATAGAAGCAGTTATCAGGCAATTCTGTAGTTAAACTGGAACGTACAGTTAAACTTTTTACAAAAATAACCTTTAGTCTACAGTTTTCCCGTTCTCATGTTTTAAAATTGGTCAGTGTGATCCTGCAGAGCTGTGTTGAAAGTGTTGATACTGCTTGCAGGAAAAGAGTATTATACAGAAAACTGGGGGGAGGTGGGGGGAGGTTGTAACACAAATGGTGAATTAATTTGGATTTTTAAAAATTAATTAGTTGTCTTTATGCAGTGTCTTCTACATGGGTTTGTGAGATGGTTCATACCTCTAGATTAGGTTATTAAGAGTTCTTAAGACTATCAAGAAAATATTTTTGCTGCTTGTAGCATTTAATAGTTTTAAACAGCGTTACCATGGAATGTAAGTTTGTATGTGAGGTACAAACTCCAGGATCAGCAATGTGATAAAACTGAGGTACAGATTGTCTTAACAAAGAATGTACTACAAGATGAATTTAGCTTCTTGTTTAACCAGCAGAGCAAAGAAATTGCACTTACTTTTGTAGTCCATAGTGGAAATTTTTTATCTGCTCAGAAATAAGCTGTTAAGAATGGAGGTTGTTTTCAACCACAAGCAGAGTTTGGACAGGATTCTGTGAGAAAGCAGCACCTCTGCTGTACGGTCTTTCCTACTCAAAAGAATTATAGAAAATTAAGAAATATATAAAGAAGTTTTACTTAATTACTTTGAAAGGAATTTTGTATTGGTCGGAGAAGAAATCTGGCTTCACTGAGTGATAGCCCTGAATGAATTGTTTTTCTGGAGAAAATATCTTATTTTACGTGTTTGGTTTTCCAAAGGAAGGTAGTAGGTTATCCAGTGTAGTATGATGTAGATGGTTCAGTTTCTCAGCCTTTGTATCATTATTTTATTTCCCTTGTCATGCAAGCTGCTTACTTTATTAATTATTTGCTTTAATTAAAATGTTTTATAGGTTGGGAAATGGAAATACGATATAAATAGTGATCTCTAATTTTTCTTAATCTGGTACATGGCTGAACATGTATAAATGGTGCAAGACTAAATGAACTGAAGTCATGTGTGATTATACTCAATACTGACAGACTTTTAGTTTTTCATGATTGATTGTCTCTTCCTCTCAAACAGCTGAGTGAATTGCAGTGTCGCCTGTAGTTACCAGCTATTTGGAATTAGATTTAGATACTTTTCTTATTTAAGCTATACTAGGTATGTAACTTACCTTTCACGATCACTCTACTCAGAGTTGATTTCTTGCACGCATGCTCAGTGTTATCGACTTTCTTTGCCTTTGTAGGTGAGATTTTTTTGAGAATAAAATGAGAGGGATTCTGTTTCTAGTTAGGCGTAACGGACTGAACAGCTTACTAAGTTCCAGTGGCTTAGCATTAATATAAACTTGCAACATTTGGATAAATCTCGCATCTTAAGAAAATTGTGATCTTTGCAGTGGTAGGATGCAGTCAGTGTATTGTTGCAGGTGACAGCAAATATCAGCTGAAGAACCTTGTTTGACTTCCTGGTTTTTATGTTGCAAGCTTAGCTGTCTGCGGGGAAGGTTGCTTTGACAATGGGAGCTTATGCTAGACTTTATTCCTAGTTTTTGTTAGATTTGGGAGAGCTAAAGACTTGGTAATCATCAAAAGAGGGAGGTTTCTCTTTGCTTTAACAGAACTTGTAAAAGAAATGTTTTCTGAAAGCCTGCTTTGGTTTCTGTAAGGTGCAACATCTACCTCATTTCACATCAATTAATGCATGCCAAACCTATTTTATTTTCAGGTATGTCAGAACACAGCAATGAATCCACAACACTTGATGAATCTCACCCAGCTGCAGAAGAGGTCCAGTCTGACTCTGAGGTGATTGGGTGATAGTTATATTAGTGTAAAATCAACCAATCCCAGCAACAGTTTCAGACTGCCAAAAATTCTGATGTACATAGCACAGTGAAGTTAGTATGGGGATATGAGCTCATGCACATTATCTTGAATGGGTGGGTTTGGTTTTGAGATACTATTAAGAACAATGCAATTAATTCATAACAAAGGATTACTTCAACCAATAGTCTTTTGCTATGCTGCGGTATTTGTTTTGTAGGCTGAATAGATTTAGGCGAGGTAGAGTGTGAAATGGGTGGGTGCTGCAGGAAGAAAGGTTTGGTAGTTAAAAGGCAGCAGTCTTTGTGTAACCTCACTATCCGCTGCTGGAGCAGTGAATCTTTTTTCTTGGGAGCAGACACAGCTTGTACCTTCACTGTGGAGAAGTCTGTGACGTTTTAAAATAATGAATACCTAAGGTTCTCGATAATATTTAGCCAATCAGATGCGTTTGGGAGGCTGTTTCAGAAAGCTAAAGAATAAAGGTTTCCCTGTCTGCTCTAGAGTGAGAGTGAAAAACAGTGATGCCAACTTTATCACGATTAGAGTTTCAGTACCAGTGAATTGTCTTTAAACTTTTTATAAAAACAGAATAGTAATTCCCTAAGTATTTAGTATATCTCCAGATCTGGTATTTGCAAACAGATGTGCTAAGAAAAAAGTCACTAAAGGATTAACATTTTTCTAAATAAAATATCCAACTCAAACTTCATGATTTCCCATTAATCTTAATTCATTCATGCCTAATACATCAACATAAATTTAGGAACTTTTTTGTATTTACTTTAGAATTTTCCTTCATATGATCAATTTTTTTTCTAAGGATGCAGTTTCTTTATACACTTAGTTTAAATCGACTGTGGGCTGCACTTACCAAAGGGACACTTCATTCAGCAATCATACTCATTGTTTTAACAGAAATACTGTTGTGATTTGGTGGTTCAGTTCTCTCTCAGATCAGTAAGCTTAACAAGATTGTGCAAGGTGATGGGAACGTTCATCCAGAGGTAAAGAGAAATGGCCCCTAGTTTTGGCAGTAGCCTGCAGTTAAAGTATTTTGAGATACTGCACTGCTGAAGTAAGGTGGTGCTGTGGCCAAGAGCAGTCCTTCATTCTTAATAGTGTTTTATTGCGTTATTGCACCCTCTATTTTGTAGGTACAAGTGTTGGAGCTGTGTGATGAGCTGTTTTGGAGAACCGATTTGAGTGGAAAAATTACCTGTCTCCTTTTTGGGCATAGGTCACCTTCTTTTAATATGTGGTGTTTCCGCAATCTTGTTTGCTGTACAAATACATTGTTCTGGCTCAGGGAAGAGGTGGGGGAAAGGGGGAAGCTGATGGGGNTGTTGGCTAAAATGAAGGTAGTGATTTCTTGTTACGGCTGAGCCAAACTGGCAGTTTATTTCATTTCGCTTTTTCAGCTGCTCACTTCATGTCTTTGGTGCTTGCCTGACCTTATTGCAAACTGATTCAACTCACTGAAACTACAGAAAATTAACCCAATGAAAAGGTCTGTTGTCAGGCTAGTGAGTTGAGGCTAGTGAGTTGAGTCTGTTTGCTGTGCATTCAGGTGAGTGGCAGGCAAGTGTTGTGGTTGGGAGATGGGACACTGTATGGCTCGTAGTAGGGGCTGGAAAAGGGCGGTAGTGAAATGTACTCCCTTCAGCAATGGAAGATGGTGTTTTAGTTCAGACATAACATGAAACTGAAGTTAGCAAGTAATTTTTTGCTTTCTCTGAAGTTGATAGGTAGGTTTGTCTCAAGTAGAAACACCTAAAAAACCCTGTGAATTGCTTCTAGGCCTTTTTAGATTTCATAAGTTGCCCAGAGAAGCTGATTATTTTTTTCTTTTCTAATGTATGTATTTATTAGAGACACGTATGCATATGCGTGAGCATGTCTATTTCTGAATAAATGCATAGCATATATCAATGTACAATATTAGCAAAATGATTTGAGATTCTTGATGAAAGGACCCAAGCCAAGCATTTGTTTTGCCTTTAATTAAATTCGGAGATGCAATTTTTGTTGTGATTCCTGCGAAACAAAGTGTATCCCCTGACGGTATAGGACTTCCCCTTGACAGTGTGTTTTCTGACAATTTGCAGAAAGAACAACAAAAATAGCTATGTTGGCCTATGGTAATGTTTCAGTATTGTGCAGGTAGCTGTGACAGGCCAAGTATTTTGAAAAATACCTCTTTACCACATCAGGTAGAAGTACAGTTCCTAGCAGTCTTGGAGTTTAAGCAGATGTGAGATTTAGAGCAAGCTTAAGAAGCTTGAGCTGTTGGACAGATTTCCTAAATTAAAATCTAACGTAGCAGGTAATTGGAACGTTTGATCTAGTGGTGTTGGACTCGATGATCCTTATGGATCCCTTCCAACTCGAGATACTCTATATTCTATGTAGTGAAACAAATACTGTTTTGAAGGTAGTCATAAAATAAACAGAGACCTTTTGGTGTGCTTCAATATTTTCATTTACTTAAAAGCTATGAGTTTTGAGTTTGTTCTGTTGTATGAAGAATGACCCAAAAACCAGCTGTTCTGTATTCTAGTTGTTGGTGAAGACTGGACTATATGGAGAATTTGGTATGCTAGGCCAATGTGAATGTATGGCATGCGAGCTATTCCTTCGCAGTGCTGAAAGAAGGCACTTACTGGATCCTAAATGAGAGGGACTGATGGGGTAAGTTAGTGTGTTATAAAGTAACTTTTTTTGAATTTATAGCACACTGACATTTTCTTAAATGATTTGAAATCTGTTCTCTGTATACTTAGAATTTTTTCAAAAGCTGTGCCTTCTCATTTTAGAGAAGTGTTTCATAAAGCACTATTTTTGAAAGAGTAGCTTTCAATTCAGTTTTGCTAAGTTAGTTTTAGAGAAAGTCTTGATCCTCAAAAGGTGAAAATGTTATCACCTCAGATGGTATTTTATGGGTGTGCATCCATGGATTGTAGTTCATATGTATGGTTCTTCGAGTGGCTTGTCCTTGGTCTTTTTCTTTCTCTTTCTCTTCTCTGTATGGGTTAAAGGCAGCATTTACTCAGAACTTGATGGACTTCAGTCTCCTTGTTTGTTTTTTTTTTTTTAATGATGGTGGTGTGTTATGCTGCTAATTGAAGAAGCTTATTATACTTTCAGAAATGTAAATCAAATTTTGTAGATACAAAATAAAGTTTGAGTAGTGAGCTCTGCTTTAGAAGACCAACAGAGGTGAAGTCTCAGTAATTTACAGTCTTTGGAAGAAGTTATGGTACTGTAGCTTTGAAAGCTATCTGGAGTTAGTGGAGCCATGTTTATTGGAGCCCACAGTGACTAATTAGAAAAAAGCTTGGGAGACCTCAAAGCTTACCAAGGAAATCAAGCTTACTAATGTAAATGAAGTGGTGATAGGTGAAACTGGGAGAAATACTGGCAATGGGGTATGACAGAAGATGTTGCCAATTAAGAATGATGCAGGTGATCCTGAGTAAGTACCAGTAAAATCTTTGTGTTATATGGATATCCTGTAAAAGCTTGATGTGTAATTGTACTTCAGACTGATCTCAGACTGGGCCTCTTCCTGACCCTTTGACTGAAAAAGAGCTAGTTCAGTTTGATGATTAGGAGCTTTCAGTGACCTTTAAGTACCCTATTCTCAAGTACATGTTGATGGTGCACCATGTCTTGCCAGTCTTGCAGAGGTGCATGTGCTGGTTTGAAGACTTCAGACAACTTTTATGTAAGTAAGTGAACAAACACTGCTTTGGTTGTGTGTTGATTCTTCTACTGTTTACACTTGACTAATGAAGCTTGTCTTGCAGAGTCAGACTAGCTTTTTGAGACAGCCAAAATTTGTGGTTTCTCTTAGTTTTGGAGAGTGTTAGGGTGCTATTCCCTCTTCAGGTGCTTGTAAACTGTGTGCATTCCTTCTGGAAGTGTCTCTTCTAGGTTGTACCTTAGGTCATTCTTGAAAGCAGTGGTTTCACAGCTGCTGCTACTGTGCAGCTGCATTTTGAAACTAACTTTGATTCTTGAATTGCATTGGTGCTTTTAAGTTCTTGTTTCTGCATTTCATTTTAATTTACTGCTGTTGACTGAAAGAGTTGCATACCAACAGTTTAGTCAGAAGGTGGCACTACATTATGATAAAATAAAAAGCAAGTTAAACTGTTTTAAAGTTTTGAATCATTACTTTTCTTTTTGTAACACATAAACTCATTGCACTTCTCTAATATTTCTTGCTTATCATTAGCTAGTAAAACTTTTTTTTTTAGCCAACCTCGTCTTTTTTATTTTTTGAGATACGTAAACTACTGTAAGGGTCAAGTGTGCATAGAAAATACTTGTCTGGCAACACATGTCTCATTTGTGTCTATCATCCCCCCACACTGCCCATACCAATAGGTTAAATTTTAGTGCTTCTTTTCTCTTAGATCTTGAAGCTTTAAATTACTTCTGTCTGAGCTCTGCTAGGGTATTAATGTGATTTGGGTATGTGATGAAATGAATGTATACAGATCTAGTGTATCAGAACATTACCAATAGGAGTTTGAAATAAAATCAACTGTTATGAAACCCGTACATCAAATATTTTCATATAGATCACTCATCGGAAATTTAAGACAAATGCTAACCTGTTTCTTCTTATACTATAGGAAGGTGCAATGGCTCAAGAGTCTCCCAAAAATTCAGCGGCAGAAATTCCTGTGACTAGCAATGGACAGCTGGAAGATTCTCATGAGCACAGCTTTAATAGGGTAAGAATTTTATTTGCTGTCTAACAAGGTACCATTATCAGAAATGTTAAAGTTACAGTGCAATGCATAGCAGACTTCACTTGACATGGTTTTCCAGAGCTTTAATGGGAAAACTCATAAATTATAATGTGATTGCACATTGCAATAACCTTGTTTTGTATACAAGGCATGTTAGTAGTAGTAAATATTTCTGAATGTGAAATAGTGTAAAGAATTGGGTGCTATCAAGCGTATATGCTTCTATGTTCTTGTCTTTTAATCCTTGAGGATACTAATTTTTAATCCAACAGTTTCATTCATAAAACAGGACAACAAGCATTTTAAAATATGAAACTTAACAGGTCCTGTGAATTCTGGCTACCAAATCCTAAATTTTTTATGAAGTACTATCAAATTGTTCGAGGCAAGCTACTTCTAAGGGGTATTAAGTTTGGAGGCAACATGCCTAAAGTAAAGGTAGTCACATTCTAATTTGAAGTTGTAAACAGGAGAGAAATAGCTTTTCTTGTGTTGAAACTGAAAAATTACTACTGTATTGCTGTATGCTATATAGATGAGATGTATCAGAATCCATCTCTGTTGACAAAAAAATTATACTTCCATAATCATCTGCATGCAATTTTGAGTTCATTCCCTTAACCTTGATAGTTTACTATCAGTTCTTCTTGTGCTTGCTATCCAGCAGAGGGTGCTATGGTATAGTTTATGGAATTCCGGGTTGGTTTTCTTTACTTTTATTTTTGTTTTGCTTTTCAGTTGGAAATACGAACACTTTTATTCATAAAACAGGAAAACAAGAATTTAAATATATATTAAAATTATATTTTTAAACATGTGTTTATTATATTATCATTATAACTAAAATTGTTATTTAAATATGTAAAAATATGTATTTTAAATAATATTAAAAAATAAAATGCATCCTGAAAACAACATCTGAGACCATTTGACTAAGATTGCAGATTAGCTGTATGGTAAGCATGGCTTTAAAAAAAGTATAAAACTTCATGAGATGGAAATGTATCCATATCTGAGCTCTTATTGAAAAATATGGCACTTATTACTGCGTGTTTTTTCTAATTCTGCTGAATGGGCTGTGATTTTTTTTTTTTTTGAGTAGCACTGCAATGAGGGAAGACTTATGTTTCTCAAGATTTGTTGTTCAACTAAGATCTACCAAGTAACAGAATGTAAAAATTAAGATGATGTTTAATGAAATAAAACTAAATTTTGATGAAGATGTACCTATGTTGGGGGGGTGCAACAAAAATACACTTTGAAGTGGTAATGAATTTGGGTTCACCTGGAAGTAGAGAAACAGATTTACTATATTTAAGTCTGATGACCTTGATGCTGCTGTGACTTGAATGCTGAGTTATTTTTCATTATGTAATAATTGCTTCTTCAGTGTAGTGCATCCAATGCTTAGCTACAGTAAGTTGAACTTGCACTTTTGTTGACTATTTTCTACGGAAAGTTGAAATATTAAAGTAGTTTTTGTCTATGGCCACATACAAAAGTTGAAGTACGTTTTTGCTGGCATGCTAATTATTTTGCTGGCTTGGACTTCACTAGATTTGAAACTTCCACAAAAAATGGGTCAAATATTTGGTCGAGTTGCAGAAAATTTATACTATGCAAGCATAGTTGCGTTTGCTGCTTAATTATTTTCACAATGCTTATTCTGAGATCAGTGAAGATGAAGCACACTTCAAATATTTTTTGAACTGCCTTGTACAAGTTAACACCTGCATGTGTGACCTAAACTCAGAATATGTGATAATCGAGGCTTCTTACAACAAAATAAAGAAAACAGACTTCTTGGAATTAACATCTAGGTCTGTTTACTAATCTATTAGTCTCAAATTCTAATATTTAGCTTCTCTTCATCTTGCTTTGTGTTTGTTATTTCTAATGCTTAATACTGTGCTTTCTCTTTTTTTCCTTGCCAGGTAATTTTTTGTTTTAACCTAAAGCAATATGCATTGCAGCGCAAAATTTCTGTGCCAAATTTTCAGGGGTCTTTTTTCCTATTGACTTGTGGAAATGACAAGCCACGTACTGATTTTTAGGAGGTTGCTTAAGAAAGGGGCAAGAAACCATTACCACTTTAAGTTGTACTGGTACCACGGTGCTTGGTAAGACTATGTGACCAAGTAGAGTTTAGAGCACTCAAACTCCAATATACTGATTTCAATTACACCTTCTTGGGAAGCTGTGGAACAAGGTTATTTAGTTTCTTGTTTTCTTATTGTTATGATCAGGGAGCTGTTCATCTATATGTTTTATAATTCAGACGTAAACAATAAAGCATCATTTATCCTGTATTTTTTTATTTGGTCTTCTGCAGCTATTTTGCGACAAACACTTGAGCAACTTTGATAGTATGTTTTTGATAGACTGAGTAAAGGGGTGGTTGTACCACCTTTTCCTCAGGGTTCTTTAATTACAAAACTAAACTTTCCTCTAGCCTCGTGTTCTATGTAGCACTTCCATCAGATTTCATCAATAAGGTGCTCAGGCATGAAAATGCGCATTTATTTTCCACCAGATGCAGTATTCATATGTACTCAAGCATGAGAAGTATTTAATTTTGCAAGGCAACGCAGTGCAAATGTATTTACCTGGAAATGGCAAGTAGGGTTGTTCCTTCTTTGAAGAACAATGCAGTTAGTTGCGCAGAACATCAGACAGCATAGATGGCCATAATGTCATTTCAGAAGGAAGCATATTAGTTCCAGTCTTGTGGGAATGTGATATAGCACTACTCAATGCATCTTCTTGGTTCCTTATGTTTAAGAAAAAGAATCAAAAGCATATTTATAAGGTAACTTTAAGTGTGTGCCTAACTGTTAAGTCTCATTCAGAAATATGCTGCTATGTTCTAATTGTCTTGTTTGTAATAATAAGAGATGCTTGTGGAATTCTGGCAAGTTTTGTCCTGCCTGTATGATAGATGGAAACTTTTTTAAACTAAAAAAGCCGGTAGCTTCACTTGTCATTGGATGAAATGTCTAATGTCCTTTCATTATGAAAAAGCTTGACCCAGTGCTTTTCAGCTCTCCAAGCTCTGTTGGAACTCACAAGCTTTAAAAACTTTGGTGTATAGAACCATTTGCCAATGTTTGGATGTTTGTTAGTCTGTCTTAGTAACAATGGACTTCAGCATTTCCTAATTAAATATTTTTCTTACTACTTTGTACAAGAAAACTCAACAAAAAAAGTATTGCTGGTTTATATTCTTCACTGGTTTATTTCACTTACCCCTGACTTCTAGAACACAGTTTTCCTCCTATGCTATTATAATTATGTGATTAGAATAGCGGTGGTTTAATGTCACTGAGGGGATTGGGAACTGAGGACTGTGGGAAGGAGTGAGGAAGTATATTATTCCTAATTCAATAACATGCCGTATAGAGTGAAAGCTACGTAGGAATAAATTAAATTAATCAAAAAACTGTTTGGTCTGCCTGTAGAGGTATTCAGGCAGCTGTAAACTAATTGTTATGTTTAAAGTATTGTACAAAATCTATATGAAGTTCTTATCAGTCTAAGTCTCTGAAATTGTTGTTCCAATTGTTTTCTTTCATTTTAACTATAGACTTTTCTGGCTCTTTTTGTACTCTTATGGGAACAAACCGGTTATTAAACATGTATATAACACCAGTAATAAACTTCAGGCTGCAAAAGATAAATCAACTTTGTTGTGAGTCTTCAATTTATCTTATTAGAATTATGAAATAAGCTCTGGGATCTGATGAATCTCAGTGCAGTTCAGTGTCTTGTTCTGTAATTTTATTGCCAGACTGCCCAAATAGATAAGGTCAATTCTTTTTGTCTTTTGCCTTCTGAAAAAAGCACCAGGCTTGTCACTCACGTTCTAAGTGAAATATCTGAGTTCATCTCTTAGATTTTGCTATGTTGACTGGCATAGTTAGATTTTACCTTGGGCAGTTATATTTTAATTAAGGTAGGATTATTTAAAATACATTGCTCTGTGTCAGTTCTAGAAAACTGTTTTTAGGAGGTGAAACAAAAGGGACCAGTCTTTGTTGCCAAGTGGTCTGCTTCATACAGTCTTAAAAACCAAAAATATGAACGTTAATGATGAGTAGAAGGGAAACTAATTCAAAACTTAATTGTCATGTGACATTCGGTAAGTCAAAAGGGATGTTGTAGAAGAAAGGGTCTCCTGAGTGAAAAGCAATGTGTTGGAGAATAGAAGCAATGCGTCAGTCTATGTTCTTTGCCACTTCAGCATAGATTAAAGCCTTCTGCTCTCCTCCCATTTATTTTTATGCTTGAATTTATATCGATGTAAGGATCTAGGGACTTAATTCATGGAAAATAGGAGCTAAGTGATATATTAGGGCAAAGAGAAGAAGAAAATGCTGAGCTCTGCTTGCACACAAATTAGGGTAAGAAGTTAAAGTTCAGAGCCAGTTATCTTACTGGATAGATGTTATGTCTATCTGCACAACATCTTGTTACATTGGACTTGTAATCTCTAAAAGTTTAAACTGTGAACTTTACAATAAGATGTGTTGCAATTTTTTCCTAAAGGTTACTTGAGTAGTTTTGTTTAAAATGTCATCCACCATTAAAAAGTAAATGAGCATATGTTTATTCCCAGTTCAGCTGCTCCACTTTTAGTGGTCTCTTTGAGCTAGCTAGTGATGTGGGATTTTTAAAATACCTTTATTCAAGGTAGTAAAGGCAAGTAAAACCGTATCTTTAAAAATTACTGTTGGTACTAAGCAAAAGATAATGATTAGTCATGCATTAATAATGGCCTGACATAACTAAGAAATTAATAAAGTGTTTGCTGGCTAGCTTTGACTAGGCTAGCTTCTGCTGGTGGAGAAACAATACAGTTCTGGTATCTTTCCCCTCTTCATTGTAGGTTATTATGGAGAGCATGGATGGGAAGTATCTTTTTGGAAATAGTCTTGTAGTTCAGCCAACATTCCTTCATGAACGTGCATTCTGAGCGACTTCTTTGCTGAGTTTAATGTCTCAACAGAATTTGTATGTCAAAAATTCATACTGGTTCATCTAGACAATCTGTATAATAAACTGATGAAAAACCCTGTTAGTCGCATAAATAAACCTTACAAAAATATGTTTAGTTTTATATGGTGATTTGAACTAATTAAAATGGGATTTTAACCATGTGCTAAAGCAGTTTAAATGCGGTATACAATATAGGTTTGCAGTGTCTTGACTAAATTAAGCTAGTGCAGCTGTTCTGTGTACCTATATTTCATGCTTTTGCTTCTTTGAGCCTTTAGCATGCTAAATAGCTAAGAATGGGATAGCTAATCCAGCCTTTTGACTTCTTGGGAATCTTCCGAGTTGTAGGGTTTTTATACCTCTAGCTCTGAGTCTCAGTGAAGTTACAATGTTAAATATTTCTGCTAGATGATAATTGTATAAACATGGAATGGTTTTCAGCCTCATACAATTCAAAGTTATGAATAAAGCATCTTGGTTTTTGTGATGGTGATCCCTTAACAGATTTGTGGTTTTGAAATGTATCAACAAATTTTGATGAAATCTAGAGATTTGATTTCCCTTTGACAAAGAAGGAAGGAAGTCACTTAGAAGTTTGAAAGCAGATCTTCTGATCATCAAAATCTTCCTCTTAGCTAGAACAGCAATATGTATTCAAAATATTGTAGTAGGGGAATCTGTCCTCACTTCCTTTGTTGTAACAGCAAACCTACATTTGGTGGTGACAAAAAAGAAAGCTATGTACGTTGCCTTCTTATCACTCTAAAATATTCTTAAGTACTATCATACCTTCTCTTAAATGTGAAGTTTTGTGCACATCTTTTCTTACTCTAAGGCTGTTTCTAAATTATACTTCTTTGTAAATTATTGAAGGGATAAATTGCTTTGTCAGAATGATTACAGATATTCGGGTAGCTTTTTTGTTTATCTATACTTCTAAAAAAAAAAGCAAGCACAATCAGTTGCAAGAATGACATGTTAAAAATTGAAGTTTACATGCAGAAGCATGTCTCCACTGAACAGTAACTTGCATATTTATAAACAACAAAAAGGTATTGTATTGATGACTTTTTGATAATTCTGGTCATGTATAAATCAACAAATGGTAAATCTTTCTTTTAAATTCATATACAAGGATATCTTTCTTCAACAGGGCATATTTCAGCTGGTTAATATAGATGTTTAAAAACAGGTTTGAATGCAGTTCTTTACACTGAACTTTGCCTTTTTGCCAATGAAAAAAGTGTAGTGCTCTCCAAAGAAATATGTTTGTATACATATGTATACATTTATGTAAAAAAAACCTCAACCCTGATGTGTGTGTATACACAGTTGTAGATCTTAGTAATTTTCATTATCCAAATATCAGGTTTTTATTTAAGAGAAGGATGTCTTGTAATATTCTGATTTATTTAACTACAGTTTGTTCAGCCTATGTTTAGCTTCAGAATTAAGT
The DNA here is from genome assembly GCA_013397275.1 of Burhinus bistriatus. Classification (NCBI taxonomy): domain Eukaryota; kingdom Metazoa; phylum Chordata; class Aves; order Charadriiformes; family Burhinidae; genus Burhinus; species Burhinus bistriatus. The sequence continues at coordinate 138,138 of VYXH01012714.1, forward strand.
TGAATGTACAGAAGTAGTACAATTACTTAAGTTTAGATATAAACTTTTGTCTTTACAAAGCAGATGTTCTACATTTTAGCCTTAAATATAGATGATTCCTTAGATTCCTACTGCGAACAAGCTTAAGCAGGTTAGCTGTCTACGTTTCTTTGGCTACAAATTTAGATATTTCTGAAAACCATACAATGTGCCAAGGTGCCTTCGGGGGGAAAAAAAAAAATGATGCCATGTCCTCTTTGTTAAATCAGTGCATCTTCTCCTCTGCAATTTGGTTATCCTTTTTCAAGTGTCTCTGCTTTTTCAGCTCTTAGTGACTTGCTACGTTTTGAGTTAAAGGGACTCTGTTAGCTAAACTAACTTGAAGCAAAGGCCTTCCAGCATCCACCAACTGCAAGTACTTAAATGGAAGCACCAGTGTTAAGTCAGTTGTGAAGACTGAAAACAGTATGTATCCGATGTTGTGATATGCTTGATTTGTGAGATCAGGTTCTGCACGTGATTATTATTTGTTGTTCGTGCTGTTTATTTTTCCCTTTTTTTTTATAATGCTTTAGATACACAAATGTAGCATAATCTACTATTAAATAGCAGCTTCATGTGGGTGAAAGTATGGCTATAGGAATTGGTTTCTCTGATTGCAATAATATCCTGGGGTTTCAATGTCAACAAGATTTCTGTTCTGCTGGAATTCATATGTTTGTAGCTCTTCCTTTTTTTTTCCTTGTACTGGGAGTTTGTCTTAAACTAAAGACAGCTAACTAAATCAGTGGGGATGTGATCCAAAGCCATTTCTTGACAGTCTGAGCCTCTAGGCAGTATTGTTCTTACGCACTAGCTTGCTTCTGGTTTGTGGATCGAGAGACTACAGTAATATGCCAAACATAGCTTGGATTTTGAAGGTTGTGTTTTCTTTGTAATTAGAAGCATTGCACATATCATAGTTACTGCACGTGTCCAAGCACTGATATCTTAAAGCTATATATATTTGTTCTCTGCAAATTTCACTATTGCTTCTTTATATGTTTTCATCTTTTTTGCCTCTGTATGGAAGCAGAGGGGATGCAAAAGAGTACTTGACTCCAGAAACTGCCAGTTTTCCAGTTTCTTGATGCTTAATTTTTTGTAGTTGTATTTTACCTTTTTGCTTTCACTTCCAGAGTAGCTTTTCACTCACTTTTTCCTTTACAAATTAGTGTTTTTAAATTGCGTTGAATACCTGAACTTTTTGTAAAGCACTAAGTATATTCCATAACACCAGAGGCCTAAACTTCAGTCAGATGGCTGGAAATACAGTCCAGGAAACCTTTAGGAGCTATTTGTAGAGGTGGGTAAGATAGCAGAACTGGGCAGTAGGATGGTATATGAATTACAGTGTGTGAATTCATAGTTTAGTAACGGGCCTGCATTGGGTTTCTGTGAAGACTTCAGATGCCTTAAAGTTGGTTGTGGTAGTTAATCTAGCTCTCAAAAGTTAAACAGGGTGATCTTGGGCAATTTTAAATCAATGAGTATCAAAAGCAACAGAATTAAATGGCAACTTTGTACTATGATCACTTGTGATGTAGAGTAGGTGCTCAGAAGGAAGCTGTTGAAGTGATGCCTTTCTGGATGTTCCTCCCATGTCAAATATTAAGGAAATTTCATGTGTTATTTGTAGAAACTAAGAATACTGTGAATTTTAAAGCTATTTCTTGTTTAGGGTGAATTATCTTTTTTTTTCTTTGACATTATGATAGTTGCTTCCACACTTTCTGTTTGTAAAATGTTGTCTGCTCTTAGTCTTAGATTATTCTGTACCCCTGACAGTTTTTCACTGGAAACATTATTAAACTGATATTGTTGTTTGGACCAGCTTCAGACCACATAACATGATATTGCGGGCCACATTTTGGGTAACTGCTGCTCTAAGAGATGGCATTCTAGTTGTTCATCAATATAAAAAAAATTCTAGAATAAATACATGGGCTATACTTAGTGTTTCTCATTCATTTATGTTTTATTTGTGCATTGTGGTAGAATGCTGTGACACCAGTGAAGACATTCCAGGCTAAAGGCAGAATTGCCTGTCTTGAGAGGTGCTGAAATTGCATTATAATACTTCTGAGTCACTTCTATCTTTTTTTAAACATTAACTTTCCATTTTTATTCAAATATTTCCAAGGACTTGAAACGTTCGTTACCAGTTGGACTTGGACTTTCTGAAACCAAAATAACATCTCATGGCTTTGACAGCACCAAAGAGGGAGTTGTTGAGGCAGGACCATTTCCAGGTAAAGGTAACTGCTTTTTTGTCTTTATTTCTCAATTTAAAATCTTTAGGCATGTTTCATATGGTCAGGATTACAAAGTTCTGTAGCTGCTTTGAGCATTTTGGTGTAAATGTACACATCGAGATGTACATTAGTGACAATCTGTTTATCTTCTCTGGTAGCTGGGTTTTTAAAATAAAGAATATATGCTACGCTTGTGGTATCTGTCAAGGGACTAGTGGAAGCTACTTAGTGTTAAATTGGTCTGCATTCACAGGAAGGGAAGTCCTTGAGCACATTGAAATGGTGTCAGACCGAAGAATTTTACTATTACCTTGCTTTGAAGTTTTCTTTAAATGTTGCAGGTATTCTGATTTGAAGCATAACTGGAGTTATTTATTTCTTGATACACAGTTCATTTACCCAGAGCAGATTAATGAGTGGAATTCTTTGTTGCCCCTGAGACTTGCCTCTCTGTTTTTTGTTATAGTGCATATATTACTTTAATGTTTTGTTGTTAGGTGTGATAATGCTTTGGGTCTGTTTTTCCAGGTATTAACTAATGAAAAAGTGTCTGTTCTCCTATTTTCTCAGCACAGAGTTGTGGTTGTTTATAGCAGAAGAATTTTAGTTAATCAATATTTAATGCACTATGCAACTATTAATGTATGTTTTAGAGAATCTAATCTAAACAATGAGAAATACAAAGCGATAAACGAGCCAGTGATGTCAGTGTTTCCCATCTGTCTAAAAACAACAGTGCCACAATATAGTATGTGAAAGCGATATTTTAATGACTTACGTAGCTTTGACAGTTTCTGAATTTGAAAGGTTTGAAATTATATCAAATGAGCAGCTGTGAAAATAAGTCTTTTTGTAGTCATGGATTTAATTTACATTTTGCTTCATTTCCTGTTTGATAAAATGTGCTTATGCAAAAGGTGATTTACATGCTGTACTTTACATACATTACAAAATGAATGCTGTGGTTTCTTTAAGTCTTTGAAATTCGCAAAATATCTAACTAGAAACTGGGCAGATGGCAAACTGCTCACTATTCTTGCCTTTTTGTATTCTATTAGCAGGATAACTGTTGCAGCTGTTAAAGGCATTAGCCTGTAAGGGAAAAAGTGTCTAAGATGTGTTTCAAGCTACACTAATATGTTTGAAATCCAAGTGTTCTCTAGTAAGTTATGTACACAAATTATGAGCTTTGGGCATGTAATTTTTAACACTTCAGATATCACAGTTTTCCTCCGAGGATATTTTCTTCAGTTTTTTCCTAATGCTTTAACCAAATCAGACAGAGAGAGGGGGTAGAAACTAAGGCTTCTTACGAAACTATGGACAAAAGTAGAATAATTGCCCTATTTCTAAAAATTATGTTTTCTGTTTGATTGTCATTATTAGGGCTTAATTTTTGAATACAAAGTAGACAATACTGGAAGGGAAGGGCTTTTAGGATCTGGAGGATGTTGAATGATGAAGGATGCATGAGGCTGCATTAATACTCTGTCAAATGATAAGGATTTTTTAAACTGCTTGTCTTAGCTCGTTTGCTGAAGTGATTCAGTCTTTAGGCCTTTAGCAGGATCTTGCAGTCAAACTTTTATGCCTGGATTAATCTAGTTGCAGCTCTTATGCAATGTATTGCTGCAGAAGGACACAGCAAGCAAGCTATCTTTCAATCTTGTATTTTTTGTGCAATTGGATCCAAATAATTGGATTAATTCTACCCCATGTTAGTAGTACTCTATAGTATGTTTAAAAGGCAAAAGCTGATTGGTGATTCAGTTACTCTGAATGATATTTTTGGTGTTACTGATAATTAAATTTTGTTGATACTGCTAAAGTTTAGGTTTGATTTCCTTTTCCTCCAGCACATTGTCAGCCCTGAAATGTCTCAGAATTTCTTAGCGAAAGCAATAAAAGCACCCCCCCAGTATAATGATTACTCATCATTACAGAGAAAAAGCTAATTTGTTTGGTTGGTTTTTAAATCCTGAAAACTTCACAAGAATGCCACTTCATGTTTCTGACATGAGAGCTGCAAAGCTCTGAAAGCATAATCCTAAAACAGCTTAGAGAACGCACATGGTGCAGGTCATTTAAAGCTGGGTTAGGCTTTTTTTTGTTTTTAAAGAGAGCAAGCAAGTGCCTTAAAATCTTTCTTTTGGGAAGGAGATTACACATCTTAGTGGCTAATGTCTCGTATGATCTTCAGGATAGCTTATTGCTGTGTGTTTACGCAGACTTAAGAACAGATGTTAATCGAGTATATCTGAAATTGGCACAGATTTTGGAGCTTACTTCACCCCTTAATGCTGTGAGTACCATTCAGTGACAGTGCAGAATGAAATCTACCTAGAGGTTAAAAAGGAGGTTTCAGCTGTGGAAGCTGTATGTAACAATTTTTCATGGAATTTTCTGTTGGTAGTATATACTGATGAAGCTGTCAGTTGCATTTTGATTACTCTTTTGAAAAAAAAAAAAAACAAAAAGCTTGGCATCGTGACCTAGAGAAAAAGATTAAATCATGAAGACTTGGAGTAGTTCACATGAACAGCTGTGCCTCTTAAAAAGCATTTCTGTCAGAAATTCCAGCAACTTTTCCGTGAATGCTTCTATTTAATGTGTTGTTGAAGCAAATGTTTCTTTATCTTGAAAAGAAAAAAAACTATCTGTGTAAGAGTGCACATTGCCTTCTAAGGGAAGATGATGGATTTTCATTATTAAATATGTCCCCTTTTCAGATTTCTCAGCATCACCCAAATCATCTGTTATATCTCCTAGCAGTGCAGCAGCTAGCAGACTGGCTGGACAAGGTTGTGATTTAATTATTCCCACAGGTATCATAGCACTGAATGGATAACGCCCTTGTCTCTGCTGACACTGTACTAACTCTTCCATGTCTATAATAATTTGATTTACTGTTAGTTGGAAATATAACTTCTGGTGTTTTTTGGTCGCTCTCATTTCTGGCTTTTAACAGTTCGCAAAGTAACCTCTGCTTTCCTTTCTGTATGCTGCTTTTTGCTCTAGAAAATTTAAAAAATAATTACCAAATACTGATACTAATAAACAGTAGCTAAAATGGGAGTAACCAAAATCTTTTCTTGGGGTTAAAGCTGAAACTTTTGGTGTTTTTTGCCGAAATGATCACATATTCCAGTATAATAGAGTATGAGGTGGCCATTAAGAATTCACAACACCCAAACTAGGCTTTGCCACTTGACTCATTTTGTGCCTATGGGCAAATTACCTAACATCTTTGTCTGTTTCCTCTATATAAAAGGAGAAAACCTATTCAGTTACCTCATAAGGGTGTCGAGAGGATTAATTTCTTAATGTTTGCACAGCATTTTGGAGACGGAAAGAACTTAGTAGAGCTTGATGCTAAAGAAGTATCTTGAGGCATCTGTATAGACTTTTTTCCAAACTCTTATTTACATAAATAACCTGGCAAGGCTAAGGTGACTGTAAATAGCAGTAGGGATTAGAAGCAGGAGTCGTCAAAATTGTACATGAATAAATAAAATTGTTGCTTAAAAAGTGGTAGTGCTTTGCGCTTCTTAGTATTTAGGACACCAGGAAATATTTTTGCAAAATTAAAACTAAGAATCCATGTGATATCCCATACTAGCTTGAAAATGCTAACTAATGGCAATTAATGTGTGGTGATTAGCTCTAGATATTTCAATTTGTTGCTTTAAATCTTTTTTGTTGTTGCTGCTGTTTTTATACTGTCATTTGTAGAATTAATTATGCCTAATACAATGAGCTAATAAAGCTGAAATAAGTTAAATATTGGCTGAACACATCTTCTGGAAAGGATGACATTCATTGAAAAAGATAAAAACCGTGTTTTTGAAATTTATTAGTTGTACTCTGTGACAAGTTTTTATATGCTGATAATTTTCATTTAATGATCTGCAGGTTGTAAACAGACTTTTAGATTGGCTAAATCCAAGAAGGTGTTAACTATTGGAATTTTAAAACATAGATTAAGTAGTAAACATGTCTCAAAAGCTGTTTTAAGGTTAGTTAGTAAAACTCCATCCATGCAGGTAGTCTTTATTCACCCTATTACTACATTAAATACTAAGATATATGCACGCTTTATATCAATTTTAATATAATTCTTTCTGGAATTGATTTTCAAAACCTGCATATTCATCTTGAGTTCTTACTGTCACCTTGCTCTGCTTTTGCATGTGCAATTGCACAAATCTTCCATACCTGCTATTAATCCCTTAAAACAAAAAAAAACCCACCACCCAAAACAAACAAAAACCACCCCCCCCCAAAAAAAAAACAAAAAACCCCAAGACCTTGAAGATTTGTTTTGTGTCTGACATAGGGAGCAAAGCTCAGCAGAAGAGTGGACCTGTTGTGTTAGCAGATGAAGTAAAGAATCCAGCAATGGAGAAATTGGAATTGGTGCGAAAGTGGAGCCTAAACACTTACAAGGTATGTAGGTGTGTGTGCATGTATTCTAGAAAAGAGTTTGCTACTATATCAGACTAAAGCTTTCAAGGTATTGTACTACTGCATGGAAGTAATCTGTTGTTGCAGTGAGCATAAGCAAGAATGCATGGGGAAGGCTTAGTTTTCTTCCTAGTGTAGCATTCTTTGTAAGTTTTTTTAAATCCCTGATTTTAAGTGAAAAATCTTTTGTAGGTATTACTGATTTAACAAGGTAAAGAATGTTCAGTTTCTCGTGTCCCCTTCAACATACAGAATGTACAGATTTCAGCACTAATGATGCTTGTGATTAAATCTTCCTGATATCTTTGAGCTGATTGCTGAAACAATAAAATTTTAGCTGATGGGGAAAAAGTCAGGCCCATCTACAAGTTCCATACTTGTTAATCGCTATTCTGATGGTTTTGTTCTGTCTGGGCTGGTTGTTTTTCTTAGAGTTGGAATTGTTCCTTCAATTCACGTGTATATTACTCTTGTATTACTCTACACTTTAGCCCAGCTGAAGTGCATCTA
>VYXH01012719.1:0-15594 GCA_013397275.1 Burhinus bistriatus
TGCTGTATCCCATATAAAATGAATTTCCAATATTCCTTTATTCTTTCATGACCAACTCCTGTATTTGGATCCCATCCTGGATCCCCCCTTGGAAGATACATGTCCACATTCAGCAGCCCCCCATGCTGCTGCATAACTCCCTCCTTTGCTTTCTCTAAAACAGTTCTTTTCTCCTCTGCAGTGAACAAATATTCTAAAAGAACTTCTACATCACCCCAACTAGGGTTATGAGTCATCATCACAGTTCTAGTTGTACTATACATCCCTTCAGGATCGTTCTGATAAGATCCTACCACCTGCTTCCAATTCAACAAATCAGAAGTGGTAAGTGGTACATGCACAAACACAGGACTGCCATCAGGACCAACAGCCTGCCTAAGAAGAGCTTGAATTACTGGTTTTTGTCTTCTAGTTCTTCCAGACACAGGACTTGATACTTCATCCTCCTCACTTGAACTATCAATATTGGATTGTTTTGGAGGGGCTACCAACAATTGGACATCCTCCTCTGGATTTTCTGATTCAATTTTTCCCATTCCACAACCTGCATGACAAGGATTCTTTTTTTCCTTTTTCTTATTTAAAACGTATATCCTGACCTGATGCTTAGTATCCACTAAACCACATTTCTTTCTAACATCCCAGTTATTTCTCAGAGCAAAAGACAAATCTATAAGGTATTTCATCCCATTTTTTGGTTCGGTGACAAAACAACATTAATAGCAATGCAGTATTATATTTCAAAGACCCATTTTCTGGCCATTTTGCACCATCCTCCAATTGATACTGTGGCCACCATTGATTACAATATCATTTTAATTTCTCTTTAGTCACGGGGTTCCCTCCAAATTTATTCCAATTCTTTAGGATGCATCCTAGGGGAGAACAGGAGGGTGTCTCCTGAGAAGGAGTAGCACCCATGTCAGTACCAAAAAAGAATTCCCTTACTCAATGTTTACTAAAAACCCAAGGGGGACTCTAACCCCCAAAGGAGATTCTAATCCCTGCTTTAGAAACTTTATTCTACGTGGGACATCTCCCTTCGTCTTCTGCTGCATATTTCCCTTGATACATCTTATGCAGGAATTCCCATATTCAACATTTAGTAAAAACCCAAGGGGGGACTCTAACCCCTGCTTTAGAAACGTTATTCTATGAGGGATGCCTCCCTTTGTCTTCTGCTGCGTATCTCCCTTGATATGTCTTACGCAGGCTAAAATGCTCACTGCTTCTCAGTTAGTTCCCCCACCTCCCTTTCCTTATTTCAAGATGCCTCTTTTCCGTAGTGTTGCACCATTGTGTCGCTCGCTGCCCAACTGCAGGAGAGAAGCTGAAGGAGTCCCTGATCAACAGGTCAGTGCACACTGGAGTCCACTCAGTCCTCTTCTCCCCGTTGGATGCAGCAAGATGAACCAGGCAAGGCTGTCAGCGCAGTCCCATGTGGGTCGCCAGAAACTGTTGTCCCAAATCTGGCTTCTTTACCAGGTGTGCAAACCAATAATACACAGAGCAGAGGTATTTCCAAGTTTATTCCATTAATGCGCAGAAATTAGGTGCTCGTCCCAAAATGGGAGCACACCTTAGTTTCAAAAATCTCCACTTCTATACGTTAATTATTACATATTCAAACAATTAATATATATTAATTGTTATTCTCGTTAATGATTGGTCAAGATTTCTTCACTTCCCATGTAAATTAGTGCACAGACTCTGTCGTCTTCTTTCATTGTTCTCTTTTGAGTAGGTGGTATCATTTGGGTAGGTGGTCAATGAGTCGGTGGTCATGATCTCCCCCTGCTGAAATTACCTTTTACCTACTTCTCTAATCTTGGCAGTTCCAGGTGGTTTTCTCAGTTTGCTGACCAGACCTACAGTTCATCACTCTCTTGACAGGAATACCCTACTTACCGCAACGCTATGTTGTCTAGTGGTTAGTTCCTTAATTGAATCATAGATAAATCATGTCTAGTTACTGTTTCTCTATTTTAATATTAGGTAAATAATTAAATAGGGTTGGGGCAGTATAGAGGACTTTAGCAGCAGCAGGTTTCCTTAGTTGCTTCAATTACATTTTACATTTCATTTTTCTAGTTAGTATCAATTTTACTACAACACCAGTGAGTCATAATGGGTCCATTGCATTGTGTTAGCTGAAATTTGATCAAGCACTGGTAGATCAAATGAAATGCAACTATTTGGGAGTACCAGAAGACTGTTAATACTAACATTAGTATTTATTTATTATATTTTTCCATGTGGTTGCCAAACAAGGGCTGAGTAAAAGGAATATACCAAAGACCTTTGCATCCTTGAGCTGCAGGTTTGTCCCATGTTAGCTGATACAGAGGGGAGAAAACTGAAATCATCTATATTAGAAGCTATGTAGGGAAGCAAAATTTCACAAGAAATCCTATGTTTTTATATCTGCGACTTCGAACAAATCTGTGAGGTTCAGTAGCTGCATGGGAGTGTGCCAGTGGCCAGAAAATAGTGAGAGGAGCCAGAGAACAGCTGCACTAAAGAATATTTCTCCCTCCTACAGAGACTAAATTTGACGTCAAAAGCCATCTCATGCATAGAAGTAGAAAGGAGTAGCTGTGGTGTTTCAAAGTTTTGGCTGTCTTGCTATGCTGTCTGGTTGCTGCTGCCGCGATTACACTTACTGATAAGCGGAGCCAGTGTGGCCATGAACTGACTTTGCTGTTGTTGCTGAGGCATTGACTATGAAAAAGGGTACAAATGAAGAGTTCCCAGTCATCATAGGGGCTGCTGTAGGTGTGATAGTATTCTTAATGGGTCCTGATTTCTGTCCATCATTAGGAATCACAGAAAAGGACAGTGCAGCCCAAGTAGCACACTTTCAAATTGCTGTGACTGGGCTGCTTTTGTACGTGCTGTTATGCAGAGTAGAAATGCAGGTTCACAGCTAATATAAAAGGTTCTCCTAAAAACCTGCAAATTCTGATAGTAGCTTATCACAGCTATTTCCCCATCCCATTTCTTTCCAGATATTTTATGATAAACTGGAACGCTCTGTTTTCTCCTGAGGTGTTGTATTGACATAACAGAAGAACTTGTTAGGGAAGAACATTTCTCAGATACAGTGCACTGAAGTTCCTCAGATACTGACTGGCTTCATTGTAGATGAAGCTGGATAAACATAAATTAATTCCACATCTGCTTTGGCAGTATGACCTTGGAGGTAGCAGGGCCAACAGTCTTCCTCCAGGATGAAAAGGATCTGCTGCAGTTGGAAGAAGGTTGGGCAGAATTGCTGGGTACTTACGAATGTTGTATCTGGTGCCTCATGCCCAAAGGCTGACAGATTAATCCTGTTTGTCAGTGACTGTTTACTCCTTCTGTACCATCCCAAGTGAGGCATGCATGTACATGCCCATGCATTCAGCAACACAAGGAGAAAATGATGTAAAATACTAGAGATGCTCAAGATCCAGTGATTGTCTCCAAGAAAAACGTTGGCTTCATACACATACATGCTAGTTTTTCCACTTTGTGACCTAATCCTTTAATTTCACTTAAAAAGTGAGTAACCCTCAAGTGACAATAAATTGTTATTGGCATCTGGGCCAGAAATCTAGGGAGTATAAAGCCCCTTTTTTTTTTTTTTTTTATTTAGCTTCCTTCATATTTTTCTTCTCTCCAAGTATCATCATTGTCCCTTTTACTAAAAAAGTTTCTGTGGCATTAGATCTGGCCAAGTTTTGTGAGACTGGGATTATCGGAGGTTATTCCCATAACCTCCTTTGAAAATCTCAGTTTCAGCAATTTATTCTAGCTTCCACCCATAAAATGGTGGTTCTTGCACATCTTCACAGACATCACTTTAAGTCAGTTGGTTCAAATGGGCGATTTCTGTATGCTTTATACACAGATGGGGAATTGGGTTACAGCAGAAGACTCAGATTCTCCTCCTACAGTGTCAAATTTAATAAATTCTGCTAGCCCCAGTCTCGGCTTGCGCCTCTCATCACATGCGTAGGTACAGTACCCCAGTTTGTTTGGCTTTCCAGCCAGATGGTGTTCCCAGAGGCTAGAAAATGTTGCCCTAGCAGCTAGGTCTGGAATTTGGGCTGTCATTTGTCTATTGCTAGGTTAAGCCATCATTTCTAAACTAAAGGAACATTCAGCTCTGCTATCTGCAATTTAACTTGAGTTGTTTTTAATCCTAATACAGATGTGAGGAGGTTATATATAGCTATATATATAAAGGCTTTTACCTTTTTTTTTTCTTCTTTTTAAACAAATAAGCATGTGGTGTTTCAGTTATTTTTGGTTTTTTGGTTTTTTTTTTAAACAGATCAGGTCGATGATAATTTTTTGTATGGGGCTCTTGGGAATGTGTGTGGGATAAACTTGTCACCCTTAATCAATTATCATTTAAAAAACACAGTTCCCTCAAAAGTTAAATCTCTAGTTTTCATTTGCATTAAGACCCTGAAAATCGTAAGCAGTGTAACTTGAGTGCTAATGTGGAAGAAAATTAGGCTAATATAGTGGGTGACAAAAGTGAAAACTAGCACAGAGATCATGGGTGGGAGAATTCAGGATCAGTGGTCTTACTGCAGGTATGGGCAGGGGAAATTCTAACCTGCTGGATGGTCAGAAGCCAGACGCCTGAACTGTCAGCTTGCAGTCCTCCCCTTTGTAGAAGAGATATTGCAGAAATACTGCTTGCTGTGTGAATTGGAATAGGATGCAGCACTACATACATAACTGTGTAATTTGTCTATGTCCATTCTAATAATTAGCACTGAGGTTCACAATTTAAAACACTGTTTTAAAGAACCTGTACTTGATGGAGGTTTTTAGTTTTCTGCCTTGAGTACCTGCCATGTGCCCAGCATTACTCTTTCAATGAATCACTGGTTTTGATGGAAGAACGTTTACGTGAAGACTTCTGAGCTTCCAAAGGCCCACTTCCATCTGAATCGGAGCCCTTCTTCCCCATGCGTCCTACGTTAGTATGTCATTTCCTGTGTCTGCAGTGCTCCATGGATCTGCTAGCAATCCAGCCAAGTCCAGTGCATAGCCACGGGCCTGAGCAGAACTAGGTAAGGCCATGGGGGCTGTACTCCCTGGCCCCCACCTCCTACTTACCTGGTGGACTTTGTGGAGACCTGGTAGGGAACATGTTGCTCTCCTGGAGTTTCAGCATAGATCTGCCTCAACTCTGCGGCCCTTCTGTATTCGGAGGCACAATGGAGATGGCTTCTTTTTGCCTGGAGAGCAGCTGAGTAACAAAAAATTAGAAAGTCCTGGTGGTGTTGTTTATCCCCATGCAGTTATTCCTTTTCCTTTCAGGGAACAAAGTTGCTATAGTAGCATTTTTCTTTGCAGGCAGAATTGGAAATACAGAAATAAATTATGGACAACCAGGGTGTCTCCTGTCAGAATAAATATTTAATGAGGAACAAAGGTTGTGCTCATTCAGAGTCACAAGAACTGATACTGAAGTACCATGTGTATGTTAATTTTAATGTATAAAATATATGCTTGGACTTAAAAATGCAGAGTGAACAGCCTTAAGGGTAAATGTGTATTGTCTGTGACAGCTGTCTCTGTGGGTGATGATAATGTAAAAGTTTCTTTTTTTCCAAGCCATTTTAATTTACCCACCAATCAGTCAGGAAACAAAGGAATCTTAAAGTACTTACTCTCCAAAGCAAGTCTTGGAGAAGCGTGTTCTTTCATGTATCCAGACTGTTCACTCTAACCAGCCTCTAAAGCTTTTTTTAACTCTTCTTCAGATTTTAAAAAAATCTGAATAACGATACACTGTTTTTCTTAGTGTTGGAACAACATACAGAATTTGTACAAAATGTGTCTGTTAGTGTGCACAGTCATGCTAGTTAACATGAATTAACTGATGACTGTTACAACTTACTTGCAACTTACAAGTTATTTTCAAGTTAAAACGGGAACAAAAGACATGATCTCAGTTTGCAGCTCATCTTTCCAAGGACGTGGGATGTTGAGCAGGCTTGTGCTTTGTAAAGAGTCCTGGAACAATTACTTGTTTCTTTAGGCAACACGAGAGAGAGAATAAATCCTGGTCTCGTTTTCATTACCTCTCACAACTCTTAAATAAGTGGTTAATCTATCGCAGTAGCCAGGATGTCCCATGCCCATGTGACTTGTCATCTAAACTGTGGGGTCCCTTACCTGCTAGCTCACTTTGATCTCTCCTCATTCTGTTCCTCCATCTCACCAAAAGCCCATGCCTTTCTCTTCGTAAGCCTCTGTCAAATAACTCTGAACCTTTGTTTGCCTGTTTTGAGGGTTTCCTACCTGCCTGAAGGTAAAGTCATTTGAAATAGTTTCCCTGTTCAGACTTCTATTTGGAATACGTATTAATTTTCCAAAGTGCAGTCATTAAGGCTATAATATCTAATGGTTGCTTTGTAAATGTCCTTGGACTGGAGAGAGATACATAATTGGGGCCTCTAAAGCTTATGACTAACTCGCTATGCATTGATGCGTTCAGTGGTTTATCCAGTGCATAACATGGAGGTATAAATAGACTCTGAAATCATTGCATAACAGTAGAATTGCGTACAATTTAGAATAGAGGACACTGGCAGTCTCCCAGTATGGCTGCTAATGCATTTTGTGAACTTGGATGATCTCTGTCTGCCTCATTTTTTTCATTTCTAAATGGAAATAGTAGTATTTGCCTAACTAGCATTCACAGTGGAAAAACTTTTTTTCAATGCTTTGTAATTCACAGGTAAAATGATTGGGAGGCAGAAACATATTTAAATTATTACTGAAGAAAAATCTCAGGTCTTTTATGTGAAAGGAGATCTTCATGTGTTTAAAATAAAACTAAGGGAGCAGGCGTACTACGTTAAAACAGTAGTTACAGACTTAGTTCACAGCAGACTGTTAAGGACAAAAGTTATCATTATTTCTATGTCTAGGTCTCCCTTCATATGCTTCTGTTTAGATAAGAATTGTAATACAATCTGTTCTCTTTCGTTGTTTGGTTTATGCAGGCACAGGCTTGCTACAGGAAGTGGTATATCTAGTGAGTCAGGGAGCTGATCCAGATGAGATTGGACTAATGAATATAGATGAACAACTTCCAGTCCTAGAGTACCCTCAGCCTGGTCTGGACATCATCAAGGTACAATTTACTGCAAAGAAAGTCTTTCAGCATTTGGGTGTCTTTTTCCTCAGTTCCATATTTATCACTTCATTTCATCCTGTGTCCTTGTCCTTTTCATCACTGGACTTGCTCAGTTTGTTGGAATGATTCAGAGTATTATTAGGTTATTTTAAAATTGCTTTTATTAAGCTTTATTATACTCTATTTAATGCTTTAGGAGATGTTTCTCTATGTCCTAAATGTCTTGGAAATTGGTTTCCCGAATAAAAGTTCCAGGCCTCCCTTGCCTATGTAAACAGAAGCTGCCCAGTTGAGGAAAATTTACTTTGATCCCTTCCCTGAATTTCCAAAAGAGGAACTACAAATACAGAGATCTATGAAATCTGTAGACCCACTACTCTGGATTTACACATCTAAATCCTTAGAGACCCAGGATCTGTGGATCTACAGACTCTGTAGGTGTAGTTTGAGGATTTTGGAATATTCTGCATGAAATTGCTTCCACACTATTAAGAATCACTTGGAGACTAGTGGCATAGCATATAAGTGTGATCTTGTCATTGCTGTAACTACTTCTGATACAGGCATGTTTTGGAACGATTAGGCAAAAAACTGGGCTCCATCCTAGAACAGCTACAGTGCTTGTTGAATTGAGCTAGCTAAGGCTGGCACAGATAGATTTAAGCTGCTTCTGGGCAATGACAACTTCAGCATCAGCCTATTTTAGGCTGAGAGTATTTAGAGGTCAGAGGTTGCTTTTCTTTTCCTCTGTGTGACGCCTAGTCCGATGAGACCTCAGCGCTACCTTGATGCAAATAAGCGGTGGCAATAGTGAGAGGTTTAGTTTGAGATTACACATTGTTATCTATACGATGTGCTAGCAAATTGATCCAATATGGATTTATGCAGTTTTTAACTACTGGAAGATGATTTGTGTCATAAGATGATTTTGTCTCAAATTATAGAAAAACACTCTGTTTGAAAGATGTTCACACACTCGGATAAACCTTTGGATTGTCTGGGCCTAATTCTGAGGATAAAATAAATTGCAAGAGTAAAATTTTGAAGTGAAGAGGTTAGGGGTAGGGTTTTCAGAGCTTCTAATCTTTTCCAAGGAATTTTAGTGGAAGCATTACTGGGGACAAAGTTAGTTTGATACTAACAATCTTTAACTATGATACTCTCTTCTTGAGAAGGTCTTACAAATGAAAGTGCTTTGAAAACAGAAGGGGGGGGAAACAACAAAAAAAAAACCCCAACACATTATCCAGCCTTTTGATATTTAAAAAACAGATGTAACTCCCTCACCTAATTTGTAGTCCCAGACCCCTATTAATTTAAGAAGTGAATTTGTGAATGTGACTCAGTACAGTAAAGGACTTGAAGAATGACAGTTCAGGACAGCTCAGGATGTGCCAAAAACTAATGCACAATAACAAATGTTTCTGTCTGCTTTATTGTAGGAACTGACATCTCCTCGCCTCATAAAAAGCCACCTACCGTATCGGTTTTTGCCTTCAGACCTCCATAATGGCAATTCAAAGGTAAAAATGAAATGAAATCACGTTTGTTTAACTATATCGGCAGCAGTTGTTTTAAGTGCTTTGGGAAGCTTGGGCTGGGGGAAAGCTTTCAATAAGATGATTTTTTTTTTCCCCCCGTCATAGGTAATATACATGGCTCGCAACCCCAAAGACCTGGTGGTGTCTTATTACCAGTTTCACCGCTCCCTAAGGACCATGAGCTACAGAGGAACGTTTCAGGAGTTCTGCAGAAGGTTTATGAATGACAAGTGTAAGGAGCTGTTCTCTCTGCACACGCTGTTACACATTTATTTTCATCTCTGCATTCCTTCTCCAAGTACAGAAATGAACTGGATAAAGGTGCATTTGTTTTGCATATACAGCAAGGAGGTTGCTACACAGTGCTGCGTGGACTTTGTCCATGCAAAATTTGTCCATGCAAACTATGGCCCTGTGTTATAAATAATTACTTTACAGTATTTGACCCCATGGGCTCAGCAGTGTTCCACTTAGCTCAGGCAAAACTCTGATCTACTCTTTTAAAATTCAGTTTGCAAGGTACCAGGTACCTTGTGAAAAGTGGTGAATACTCCCAGCATCATTTGATTTCAGTTGTACCTCACTGTTAGCTACTTCGCAGGAGTGTCTCTGTTCCTCAAGGGTTTTTTTTCTGGTAATTCCTTTAATATTTTTATTTCATCCAAAACCTCAAGGTTTGTCCCTTGCAAGATCCCAGTTAATGCAGAAAAATCTCTAGTTTGCATGAGATTGATCTGGAGTGCATCTGTAAGTTGAAGTGAGCCCCTGCAAGAAGGCAGTTGCGGGCTGCTACTGTCTGAACAATACACTTCTGTAATGAGAATGTACAATAACCTGCTTTACAGCAACTCATCAGCTGCTCACCCAGTAACTCCTTTGAGCAAGGGCTGTTTCGTGACACACACACACCCACTGTGTTCCCCCTCAGGCTGCCCTGCCTTAAGTAGCTCCATTGCACTAGCTCCATAAACTTACACGAGGACAAACCCTATACTCTCACATAACTGGCTGGCACTAGGCTTTTTGCCAATGGATTGCCACACTTTCTAGCTAGGAAGAGAAAAAAATTTTACTGCCTTCTATTTCTCTACAAAGTCTTCTCCATGATACCTTAACGTGACACTAAGAATTCATCACGTACCTCGTGCTCAGAGAGCAGAATCTCCTCTAGATACAGTGCGGTAAACTTTCCTTCAATCCAGAGTTTGGAGGAGTTGATGCTAAAGGAGCGGTATAATACTAAAGGGAAGAAAAAAGTAAAAGCCTGCCAGTGGAGGTTATTTAACAGGCCTTGAAAACCTTTACTACTTTCTCCTGCAAGTTTGTGCAGGGAGGGTAAATGCTCTCCTTCCATTCCAGCCCACCTTCAGCTTTTTCTTTTGCATTCCCTGATGTTTTTCTGTAACCCATGACCGGGAACTTCTAGACTGGAGACATGAAAGACACATTAGAATGTCCTCTAAGATAGGAGGAAGGTTCTGTACTCTTTTTCATATAAGTATCCCAAGAGTTATTTATATCTTCATCTTGTAGCAGCCAGCTGATTTATCACAGCCTCCCAGAGTCAGTAAAACATCATGGCATGTTCTGTGTCCCTAGTTGTGCAAATGGAGTGTTTTCTAATACATTAAATTCAGCACGTAGCTAAATGTTTGCATCTCATGTAAGCAATGAAGCAGCAGAAAACTGTCATGAGAAGTCAAAGTACTGCTTTGAGGGAGAAGCATTGAGCCCAAATGACACAATCCCACTCTTTTTACCCCTCCTTATACCTGACTATCTTGAAACAAATTCAGTGCATGTTAGCTATATTGTTTGAAAGCATACAGTTGGATAGGGATTGGTCTTGAATGTTCTAGTTCTTTGGCATTGTCCTCTAAAGCTTAAGGGAGTTTCTTACATCAAGCATAGGTAAACTCTGCTAACATAATCTTAATGGATTCTTGCCCTGTACCATTACAGCAGCTAGGAACGTTTTTTGCTTGACTGATGTGTTAAGCTTCATACATGAATTTCTTGAGGGGTGTATGGAATGGGAAAAACAAAAATGGAATTTTTCCAATACCTTTATAAAAATTGAAAATTAGTTAGCGAATTAAAATTTTCCTATGAAACTGATCTCTTTGTCTATTGAAAATGTTCCAGTTACCAAAATTAATTCTTTTTCAAAGGGAAAAGGTGTCTTCAAAATTCAAAACTAAAAAGTTTAATGTTTTTCTATAGCTGCTTTGCTGTAAAGTTAGAATTCACCAAAAAATATTGGGAAAGAAAGTGAAAAAATGCTCACCATGTTTGCTTAACTCCTGCCTTGATTATCTGAAGTACTTTGGGGGAATTTCACTGGTAACAAAGAAATATGCAGGATGTATTTTTCTTTGGGTTGTCTTTCTGGTAATACTGGCAGCAAAAGACATTCTCTAGATAATAAATACTAGTGTCTGAACCTCTACTAGACATGCATAAATTGACTGAAATGAGTGCAAATGTGGACTTTATCAGAGAAGTGAAAAACAAAGGCGGAAAGTTTTTGGGGGAGGGTTAAGGCTTCTAGTAACCACTGCCTCAGCAGTGCTGGGAGCACAAGCCCTCCCAGCATAGCACTTCAGCTTCTCTTCAAGTCCTAAACCGCACACGGCAGATACGGGGAACTGAAGACAAGCTGCTGGTGGCATGCAGGAGGTAGGAGACATAAGCTTTTCATCATTGGCAACCCTGCATGCTGGGCCTGCTCACAACTTGTGATATATGGAAAGTACCCCATCACATCACTCTAAGCTTTCGGGAGCACTCAGCACCTCATGGGCATCTGTTTGTAGTCTGGATTTATTGTGTAATTGAAAAAACCGATCACAGTATAACTGAAACTGTGTTCTGGCGTATCTACAGAAGTTGCGTGGAAGTGTTCAGAAAATAACAATAGAAGAGAATAGGTCCTATATTTTAGCAAGGGGCAAAAGATGTAATGATAAACAGAATATTCTGTCAGTACATCCTACGTTTTTGGGAATGACCGTGAAGTATTTTTATAGTCTGTTTCCTCAATGGTTCCTTAATTAAGAAAGGACAATGGTTGTTAGCAATTCTTTGTCCGTAATAGAGGATGCTCTATGGAACTTTCCACAAATGCTGTATCTGGCTTCTAAGTGAAGGAAGCTGCAGTGTGATATGTTAATTGAAGGAATTCACACAGGTTGGAGCTACTGGAAATTTGCTTTCTGCAAAGCTATCTGTGTAATTTTTATTTTGGCTCAATTTCCGTTCAATAGTCAGGTGTCATTAATACTGAGCTCCAAAAGGTCCATCATGAAATATGGTGGCATTTTCAGTTGAACATTTTATCTTTATGGCAAGTTAGTTCTTTTGAATATTCCAAACTGATAGAAAGACTCTTTTAATTAATTTCCTTGCTGTGCATGGGTCAAAACCAGACACTGTTCTCCTGGGGCTATGAACCACTCCAGTTAATTTATTTTTGTCCTTTTTTTTCCTTTTTGAAAAGGGCTTAATAACAATAGCATTCATTTTCCTCATGCCAATCATAATGTCTTTGTAGTAGGATATGGTTCGTGGTTTGAACATGTGCAAGAGTTTTGGGAACATCACATGGATGCCAATGTACTTTTTCTCAAGTATGAAGATATGCATAAGGTAGGTTAGATGTAGCAAAAAGCTATTTTAATGACGTTTAGCATCGTAGTGTTTAAAATACATAAAGTACAAAATTTGCTGCTTACGTCTGTATTTGGGCTCCCTAATGTCTGATACCATTTTTTAAGCACTGGCATTCAATAGCTTCTATGGACATCAGCAGTTTCATAAACCTAGTCATTTACTCAGGAATCTGCCTGCATCCATAGGCAGTAAACTATTCACGGAGAAGGCAGAGGTGAACTGTTCAGTGCTTGCTACACTCAGCCCTGGCCATGCATTTAAAAAACGTCTTGCTGTGTGTGCTGTATCAATGAGAAAAAAAAAGTATATCATTGGTGTTTTGCCCCATATATTTGGCATTAATTCTGATTATTTGGTTGTTCTTACTGTCTTCTGTGAAACAATGTTGAAAACAATTAAGGATGATAGTGTAGCATAAGGTGAACATAATTATTGGGTCCTTACAGTAAGCTGGCTAATAAATCTACTTCATTTTTAATCAGAAATTTAGTGGAAATACTACATAGAACTTTGGTTTCCATTTCCTATTGCAATAATATATTTTTGCAAATTAGTTAAAATACTTCAAAATGTTTATTTGGCTGGAAAACTAATGGGAAAACCCCAGCTCCTATCTCTAAACCTACAATAAGGCAAAATCAGTGTAGAATTCATAAAAGCTGAGTAAATTACAATTTCAGCTTTACTGAGCCATCTGGTGGAGTGGGATGCTAAAATAAGACATAATACAATCAGAATAATTAAAAAATTTTAGTAGAAATTATTTCAAACCCATGATTTTGAATAATGATATATTCCTAGCTGTGCTTACTGATGGATGCTGCTGAAAGCTGGTGGCATCACGGTATCTTTGTGCTTCCTGATAGACATTGCTATTTTGTCCTTGCAACTCCGGAAGTCTTACTCACACTGAGGAACCCTGGCGTTCTGGATATATAAATTAATGACTGCTTATTCTCAGAGGCCACCTCACTAGATCCTTTCCATCTACATGAATACAGTCTCAGAAGCTAACAATGAAGGAAGGGCTGTTCTAATATTTGTAGTCATTTATTTTACCAAGATCAAAATCTAAGTAACTTAATTCTTCCAAAATACACGGGTATTCCAAAGTGATCAGTTACAGGTGTGGTGTTGTCTGAAGTGGGAAACATGACAATTACTTTGTAGTTCCCCATTCTGATATTTGAATAGGTGAGCTTATGTGACCGTCTTCTCTGCCAGCCTAATTACTTGGAATGTGTTTATTTGCAGCAAATTGGAAGGTGACAAAATTTTAAGGCAGTGGTGTTTCTACAACTTCTGCATTTGTATTTTTTCACACTCATCAGGATATAACTTATTTTGAAATATTTAAACTCATTTAAAAAGGTAATCTAAAATACTGTAAAATAAACTATTTTTTAAATACTCTCTTACAGGACCTAGCAACAATGGTTGAGCAACTGGTGAGGTTCTTAGGAGTTTCTTATGACAAAGCACAGTTGGAATCCATGGTGGAACACTGCCATCAACTCATTGATCAGTGCTGTAATGCAGAAGCACTTCCCGTTGGCAGGGGTATGTTTAAAACAGTTGCAAGAAGCAACTGACAACTTAGTAACACCTTCAGGATGTGTTAAGATGTTGGCAAAATATTGCTATGTAAATGATGGGAGGTAACTGACCTCTGGTGCGATTTGGGGGTTTGTTTGTTTTGAAGTAAAGTTAGGTAGACCTGACTGAAAAGGATGGAACATCCAATATCAACAGTGTATATTCAACACCATGCAAACCACTTTGTTAGAGAATCTTTGTCTTATTTCACTGGATGAGCTGTTTGTGCTGAGAAGACTGCACCGCTCCTTCTGACCTTTGGCATGTCAAAGCCCACACAATTTCATACCGTTTATCCTGGCCTGAGCCTTTGTTTAAGTACATCAGATTTTCTAGAACAGCAGATAATTCTAATTTGAAGGCATCAAATGACAAGGAGCTGTAGTTTTCCTTATGAGCTTTTTCTTTTCATTGTCTTCCTCAGCTGTTTAAAATGTGTTTAGCTTCTAGGTGTTTATTCTGGTGAGGTCTTTCTCTAGGAACCTGAAGTACCCTTTAAACTGCTGATACATCTGTCCTTTGATAATGTCAAGAAATCAAACCTTTTCTCAGTCTTCCTTCTGATAAGCGTAAAAGAGTGACCTCAGTAAGTCTCCCCCAAATTATTTTCTGCGGGCTGCTTTACAGCACTTAACAGTTCTTTCTAAAAATGAGGGCATAAGATCAAGATGGAGAATTCCTATGTCAGCCTCACAAATGCCTCACCCAGACACAAAATCACTTTATCCACTGATTTAATCCAGTTTTAACTGGAACTTTCTCTGCCCATCTCCCTTGTTTCTCCATCCATGGCCACATTAGCACTTTTTGCTGCAGCATCATACTTGAAGCACGTGTTGTTTATCATGACCACAAAGTCTTTTCAGAGGAACTAACTTGCAGGTTCTTGTCCCTTACTTAGGGAGCATGACCTCAATACTTTCTTCTTACATTTCTGTGTAGGAGCCCTTTCCATACTACCTCTCTCAGCCAACCTTCTTGTTATCTGCAGAATTTATCAGCTATAATTTTTATAATTATTTTCAAATCTCGGATAAAAATACTGAATATCGTCAGTCCTTCTTGACTGCTAATTTTGAGTTAGCCAGTTGTTTATTCATTTATCATGCATTTTGTTGACATTATATAGTTCTATTAAAAAAACACTAAAATCACATGCCTTACAAAAGTCTATTTTATCTTTGAATTCACCTTTAATCAGTCAAACTGCAATCTTACCAACACTCAGTCAAGTTTGTTTGAGAGCAAGTTTGCTTTCCCATGAAAGCAGTTTAACTGGTATTCTGTACTACCTTTGTGTCTCTTTTTGGCAGAGCCTTATGCCAGTTTTCCATTACTCAGCTCAGACTATTGTCAGAATAACTGACCCAGGATAACTTGTCCTTTTTATATGTTGGCACAAACATTTCAGAATGTCAAACTTGGAAAAAAGCCAGTGCTCACACCTCCTTGCTTTTATCTGTGACTTTGTACACCTGGTATGGAAAGACTCTTTGTACATTATGTATAGAATCATAGAATTGTTTAGGTTGGAAAAGACCTTTAAGATCATCTAGTCCAACCATTGAACCTACTCTACCAGGTCTGCCACTAAACCACGTCTCCAAGCACCACATCTACACGACTTTTAAACAC
>VYXH01012719.1:15973-29516 GCA_013397275.1 Burhinus bistriatus
CATTCACCACAATTCTCTGGGCTCGGCCATCCAGCCAGTTTTCAATCCAGCGAAGAGTACACCTGTCTAAGCCATGGGCTGCCAGCTTCTGTAGCAGAATGCTGTGGGAGACTGCGTAGGGGCTATACACTCCATTTATTACAGTAAGACCTGGAAACCAGATTCCTATGGGCAGTTCTCTGTCATAGCTGTGATATGGCACCTCTTTTTGCCCCAGTTCACTTATGTTATGGTAAATGGTGACTTCTTGAAATAAATATCTCAAGTTTGCTGGCTTGAAGTAAAATTGCAGTGAAGACAAAGGAGTTTGTAGTTTCACTGAAAGACCTAATATATTCCCTGTAGTCTCTGGTAGAGTCTCCACTGAATGGTGTGTTTTCCTGCTCTTAGTTATCTTGCTTTCAGCTCCAATCCTACCCTCCCCTTACTACTTCAAACTGAAAATTCAGCATGTAATACAATTTGTGTCTTGTGTGAAAACAACAGACCATCTCATTTGCAGTAGGATTTTACGGCACATTGCCTAACTGATTACCAACCCACTTCTCTGCTATGAAGACAAGATCACAAAATGATGAGTCTGGTAAGACATCCTGAGGGCCTTGGATAAAGTGTTCTATATCAGTGCAAGATTTTACAAAAAACAGAGCTGCGTTCTCCTCTGGTGACTCGCATGTAACACAAAACCCTGGGCTTGTTCCTAACCTCCACCATCCGGAGATCTGTGGAGCAGCAGCACTGCTACATGCTATGTGCAGCCCAAATCCCCGCTGCTTGTCCAGTGAAAGCCAGAAAGGCAGTTGTGAAAGAAAGGTGAGGTTGTGATACAAGAGAGGAGAGAACAGAGCTGCTGGTGAGACCTTCCACAGGCAGAAGGGTCAACTACTGTCTTTGCTGGCAGATCATCTCCATCCAGATAAACAGGGCGATGCCCACTTTTGTTGCATGCACCGTTCTGTATGTGGTGTTGCTGTTCATTGTTGTGTAGTGGAACCTGCAAACCCCCAGTCAAGGGTCAGTATACCATCTACAAATCTTTCAAAAAGGAGCCTCCATTTTGTAATAGAGAAGGAAGGGAACTACAGCAGTTAATGTAATATTTTGTCATTTGTTCTCTGTGTGCTTTTTATTAAAAATATCCTTATTTTGAATTTCTTTTTTTCACTGTCTCTGGCTTTTACAATATTTTGTTACTTCAGAATGCAGCTTCATTAACAGTGCTTTGTTCCTTCTCTGTTCGTTTCTGTGACAAAGAATGGTGGCAATAACATGACAGCTTATTGTAATTGGTTTCAAATATTTTTAATTTGTCAGTTACATTTACTTTCTTATTTTGCTTTATTTTAGTTCTTCATTTTTTTTTTCTTTTAGCACATTGATCTTTACTCTGAAGATAACCCTGAGCTGCTGTGAAAGCAGAACAATGATTAGATATGTTACTTGTCTTTGACTCTTATCACATCATAATTTACACAGTTGCATGATTCAAATCATAAACCAGGTGGGTGACTATTTGACAAGCTATCAATTCATATGGTTAAAAAAAAAAAAAAAAAGATATTACAAATAATCCACTGCATATGTCCTTCATAAAACTTGTCATTTGTCCATACATGTTATTAGGGACTTTCAGAAATAAAAGGCTTATCTTTCCCAAGCAGAGGAAGAAAAGGTTTTATTATCATTATTGAAAGGGAAATACAGGCTTTTATGTTTCATGCTGTATTTTATTCAATTATAGTTGCCAGAGCAAAATTGAAATTAGTATCAGATGTTTATGATTGGAAGCATTTTTTAATGGGTTTTTTTTTTTGATAAGGAGAAATTTCCTGAAAGCAATAAATGATGCATTTTCAGTCAGTTTCAGGTTCTTTTGATCTTTGGATCCTGAAAACAAACCAGAACACTATCGTACTTTCAGGAGTTATAGGAAAATCCTAATTTCATAAAACAGCCCTTGCCACACATACTACACCATCATGTTAATATGTAATTTGTAGATGTTTCAGACAGTTTTGTCTTTGGACTCAATTACAGAGTTGCTGCATAAAAGCAATGGTAATTAAATTAAATGGGTATTCTTCTTATTCATCAAATGCATAATTAAGCTCCCTGCATGTAGTTTTGTTCTTGCTGTTATGATTAAACTCTCTAGCAGCACAGTCCCAATTCTCCTTTCATTTATTCCAGTTGAACAAGCCTGGATTTGTCTGTCTTTATATCCAACATAAATGAGAATTGGGCCTCTCAGTCTGTTTACTCCATGGGGCTTATCCACCACCAAGTAACCCTGGCTGATGTTGAGTTAAATCAGTTTTGGACTGCAGTGAAACAGTGGCCCCAGCTTTGACTGGTGGTTTCAGCAGTGTCATCAGGTTGTGTTACTAGTTGGGTTCAGTAGAGTAGAAGAATACTCCATACAAGGAAAAAGTGTTCAGTGTCCGTGTTGCATCCACCAAAAGCTTCTGTTCCTCATGTACAAAACTAAAATTTAAATGGCACAAACTGGGTACATGGTACTTGTTCTCTTCTATAGATATGATCTAGGTATTCATATTTAACAAATAATTCTCTCCATATTGAGAAACAAATTCATCCGTTGAACTTATCTTTAAACATAAAATAATAGAAATTAGTAATGATAATATTACATCTCAATAATCAGAATTCAATAATCAGTTTAATACTCCACATTCTGTGTACCTTTTGGATAGTTCTCTAACCAACGTATGCTGAAGGCACTGTAATTTTGAAATGTATTGTTGTTAGCCGTTGGAATTAATAAACAGCCATAGTTTGCACTGAAACCAGAAATCCACTTTTAAATGAATACCCAACCCAAAATCTCTATTCATTTCTGATTAAGGCCAGAGCAAAATCTCACAAAAATCTGAATTCTTCCTGTATAATACTCAGCTGGTGCAAATAACAAGGTGTATGGTACTTATTTTAAGGCTTTGCAAGCGTTGTAGCAGGGGAATTGGGTAAGACAACGAACAGCCTTAGGTCTCATTGAGCTTTTGATGAAAGCTAAGACTAATTAGCATCTCACAGATGATACTTGGTGCCCTGCACAATTAGACTGTAGATATTTCGTGTCATGTTATGTCCGCTGTCTGACTTGTGTTCCTTCTCTGTGTTTCAGGACGAGTTGGGCTATGGAAAGACATCTTCACTGTTTCAATGAATGAGAAATTTGATTTAGTTTATAAACAGAAGATGGGAAAATGTGACCTCACATTTGATTTTTATTTATAAAAATGCATGCATACGATATCCAAATATAGCTAGAAGTGCTTTATGCATTCATTTATTACCTGCTGGACAAACTACTGTAGCTATTATGTGTAATGAGACTTAAAGAAAGAAAAACAATCTAAGTAAACCATATCAGATACAATTATCTTTGATCCTAAACAGCTGTTTATCTTCTAGTATTTTAATTCTTTGTCCACATGCAAGAACTTCCTAGACAATACTAGAATATTCAGCTGTTATGGAATGTACTATATACGTATAAGGTATGTATCATATATGCAACTAGAATGTACACCTTTTCAGCCCCACATTGATTATTTAATCTGTTTTATAAAAGCTTTTCACTAGAACCTAAACAAACGTCCATAAACCAAATAAAAAATTATTTCAGAGGGAAACAAGGAACAGGCCAAAACTGTATGCTAGAATGATCTCAGGGGTTAATCGTCACATTTATTTTTATAGCAGGTATATCAAGTATAAATAAATCCCATTCCGAAAAAGTAACTGATCAAAGTGGGGTTCACATTAGGTTCTGCACACCCTTCCCTGTATAATTTGAGTAGGTTCTGTGCACTGGCATACTCTGCAAGACAGGCCTTGTTATGAAATATAGCTGCGATTGTCACTGTAATCCCAAAACCCACCCATGCTTTCATGGTTGACAGCACACAGCTGTTCTCCTGATGGATGAAGTTCAGCTCCATGCCGAAGGTCAGCAAACAGAAGTTTCTTAAGCCCGCAGCTCTAATTCAGTCCCTCAAAATGGGGCTTAAAACCAAGGCATCTGGTGCAGGGTCTTTCTTGAGGAATCGCAGTCTCTGACCCCTATCACTTTCCTGCGTAGATGTGAATTTCACCCATTAGATACAGTAAGAGAAGATAAGGTGCGGGATATCCTTTAGTTCCACTAAACGTTAAGGGCACTTAGCACTGTTTACAGTTTGTGCTACTGGACTCCATCAGACCTAAGTGGAAGATGAATATACATGCCAGTGTAAGCAGGCAGAGGAAATGGCAGCACTGAAGGAAGAGAGTTTAAAAATAAGCCACCAGGTGGGAGTATTGCACAAATTTTCATGCAGAATACAGTTTCAGTAATCGTTAGCCATGACTGGTCTGAATTATAATCAGGATTCAAGTTTATTTCTTTATCTTTTTTTATTCTCTACGACAGGTACACAAACAGCCTGAAGCAGGCTACTATCACTATAAACATCTCCAGAATTATTTTATTGTTCCATTAGGTAATGACATCCATGCTTTTTAGGTTCTCAGCTGCAGGAGGCCCATTTTTGCTAGTCAAACATTCAGGCTGACCAAAAGCCGTGAGGAAGGACTAGCAGATTTTTAGTGTTTCAGTTCTGTTGGGAAACAAACTACCAGTTCAGCAACTGGCAAGTGGTGTAGCATGATGTGGCTTGACAGCACTTTTCCTTGTATATTTGTGAGTGAAAATGCTTTCAGTGAAATTTTATTTCTATTTTTATATTTTTAGTACTGTATGAATATTAAGCACTACACATTATACTTCTGTGCTTGCTTGCTTATTGAATAAAAGATGTGTTCCATGCATTGTGGTTTGCTCATTTTCTAGACCTCCTACTCAGGTCAGGTACTCTTTTGTACAAGCCACAGATCCCCTCCCCTACCCACACCTCCTAACTTACGACAGAAGAACCACAGAAGGATGGCATCAGCTCAGACCACCATCAGGCCCAATAAGCTGTCTCTGACAGCAGCCCATAACGAATGCCTCTGTGAGAGTACAGGACTCTGTGAGCATCTTCTGTGTGTAATAGCCCTCCATGGGGTTTTCTTCCCCTCATGCTGGTATTGACGGCATCCCATGGCAATGAGTTACTCATCGAAATACACACTGTATGAAAAAGGACTCATTTGGTATGAGACTGCCACTAGATAGTGTAATTGGGTGTTCCTTTGTTCTTGCATTACAACAGATGATACACAGTCATTGTTCAATCCACGCAATATTTTACACACTGTTATCTTGCATGTCTCCGCTAACTCCATGCTGAGAAGTCCTATGAGCCTCTGTCATATAGAAGACCAAAACCCACAAACTACAACAAGCTGCAAGAAGACAGGAGTAGGAGAATTCCTTCTTGCTGCAGAGGAAGACAAAATCTTCCCACAGTTCCTGCAGATTAGAGTAGAAGAAAATTTCATTAGCACCAAAAATCTACTTAAATCACTTAATCCTGAGGATATATGAGCAATACATCCTTACCAGCTGCCTAAGAAGCGTCTCACATATCTGAAGACACCTGGGAATCCTACTGCTGTTCCCAGGCACAGCCTGTGTCCTTTGCTACAGCAGTTGACCACCCCTTAGGCCCTAAAGCCAAAAATGTTCTAAGGCCACATTTTTAACAGCCAGGTGTATACATATGCCATTGCCAAACTGAGCTTGTGCAGAGGGCCACCAGCTACCAGGCTGGAGGGGGAACAGCTAGTTTGACCAAAAAAGCATTTCCTTATTGTAGAGAGTAATAGCCTCCGTGACAATCTGTTGTGCACCTACTGCTATGCTGCTGCTCCTTGTTTTTGACAACAAAGTTGCTGTGTGGCAGGAATCTGCTTTCTAGGACCAAAAGACTGTCCTCAGCCAGAGCTATTCTTTCCTACCCCTTAACTCCATTGTCTTCTGTGCTATTAGGTGGAACTCATCCAAGACTTGAAAGCCCATTCCCACATAAGCCATGCTAGATTTCTACATTTGGATCTCTGGTCCTTGAAAGTATTTCAGTCTTTCTGTTAAAATCTGTAGGTAGTAAGTTCCTTCCTATTTTGACAACTTGAACTTTCAGGACTCAGCCAAATGTCACCATGACACCATCCAAATACAGACACCCCTCGGCCAAGTGCCCCACATTGTCTCTGGAGAGAATGCCTCATTGATACAAATGCACTGCAAACGAAGAACAAAAATACCAGAAAACCAAGACAATGATTTTTTCTCCCCTCAGCATGCAAATTTAGTAAGCTGCATCTGCTGAGGTAACCGCTGCAAAGTTAGCGTGCTAGTGAGATTTATCATAGTTAGGCAGCTGGTAGCCTATTTAGTGATACAAATCTGCAAGACACAGGGCGGATTTGGATGGCTTCATTTCAATGGTATTTCAGGTCACCAACAGGCAACCCCGTTTCCTGTAACACACCGAGTACCCTCAATGTTAGTTCAAACCAGCCATCATTGGTCATACAGCTTCATGGATATACCAAATATACCACCTCCCTGGATCAATCCATCACTATGCACATGCACATCAAGAAGTACTCGAAAGACCTTGGCCATAAGCCCCCCAGACAGGCCCAGGGCTGTGCGGAGCACCCCTATGGCTCCTGGCTATCCACCCCTGCAGCTTGTGTTGGTGGGGTGCCTCAAATGCCAGCAGCATTAAGTGACTTGCCTCAGAAAGAGCCCTCCAAAGCGTTAACATGGAGGAACTGAGGGGAAACTAATCTAGGTAAGAAATTTTTGCACGGTCTTGTATACAAAAGGTTCAAGTGTTCATTGCAGCAAAGTTGGGCAGTAAAGAGGAAAGACAAGAAAGCTAATGAGTAACCATTAAAGATTCTCGGCACTTTTGTATAAGCATCACAACACAACATGGCACCAATAGTTCTGGCAATAATTATAAAGATTTATAGGCCTGAGTCACCGTTATTATAAGCCATTCAGTCTTGTCTGGGCTATAAATAATTCCACTCAGTAGCTACCACCAAAGGTTTAGAGAGAGGATTAAGGGACAGCATTTGTCTCTCCAGTCAAAAGAAAAAGCTAAACAGAGATTCAGCTGAAAGAAACAGTACTAACAACAAAAATCCCAAATCCAATAACCACACTCGCGGGAAGGACACAGTACAGAAATGATGGTATCTAATCTAACTGCATCTTTTTCAGCTGCTGGTGTGCTCGCTACATAATCCATTTGATTCCTTTACTGCATGATCTGCAGACTGGTGTCCTCTAGTGTTTGAATTATACAACATATGCAGATGAGTATTTTCTGCTACCTATCATGCTATATATCACACAGATAGAACAGAGATAATGGCAACCAATAATCAGCTTCATTCTGGCAACATAAAGGGAGTCTGCAAAAAGGGACACCATTTTAAAATAAAACTTACCCAGATTTTGGCACAATGAGTTTTAGACCTCAAGTGCCGAGTCATACTCCAGTAAAAACTGCTGTTCTATCTTCAGGGAGTGGCAAGGAAGTCAACAACACTGATGACACTCTGCCCTGGTCTATCTGCATATAAATCCCCCCTCTAAAAGACAGGAGAGCAATGGCACATTCTGTAGGCAAACTGGAACAACGCCTCTTTCCAGTTCTCAGGCTTGAATCATACATAGGTGCACGTAACATCCAGTGTCTGAACATCCTCCTGAAAACATCTGAGCTGCGCGGTCTTTAAAAATGAATGCAAGAAAAGTTTACAAAAATGCAGGGCAATTTTCTGTAATTTAGGAGCCCAACATGTGGGAATTGCTATTAGCAGTGTAGGACTCCTTGCCATAATCTGGTTTTAGAAGCAGTGAAGCTGTTTATGCCAATCGAATAGAGAAAGGAGAAGCCTTTGTACTCCCTGCTAATGCAGGAACCTAAATGAGGTTCCTTTGGTAAATTGTGCTGTGCCAGCATAATTTTTCTGGATTTTGCCATCTCATCAATGATTAAAATTGTACAGCCATGCAACAACTTTTGCTGGAGTTCTCCCTGTGCACAGATGACAAGCCCTGGCAATGCAAGCTGGAGTAGTTTTAGAAGCGACCACGTCCAGCTGTCCACTCTGCCTCTCTGCCAGAAATGGCCACTGTAGAGGAGAGACAGCAGAAGCAAATGTGCGCTGGCTCCTCAGCTGCTCTAATTTACAGGCTGACATATTAACTTAAACTGATATGGATGGTGGTTTCAGATAATAGGCTGATTTGTGAACCGCAGCTGCAAGGAGCTAAAGCATGTCCTTGAGGGCTGCCCTGGCTTGGAGGCGATCTCCCAAGTCCTTGTCAGAGCTCTTCTCAAAGAGCTCTGCAATCGGCCAAATGCAGTCTCTACTTGGGAACAGTCCGTTTCACATACGGACTGGCTGTCACCTGTGAAAGATGGCCTGTAAAGATGGAATTGTGTCCTTCAGCAAGAAGGGGGGACAGATCCACACCGCCACATGGACTGAATTAACTAAAACCTACTTTTGGAAGGAATATCGTTTTGTAGGAGGGAGTGCTGCAGTAAGACATGCTGTGTGACAGCATGCAAGATGCAGAAAGAACGGTAACGTAATGGCAGCTGACTGCTCAGACCGATTCCAATCACAACCACTAATATGCCAACTTGCCTGATATGTGTGGTACGAGTGATATTCAAAGTAACTGCCACCCAGACGTTAAATCCACTGTCACCATCTCTGTCACATACTCAGCTTTTGCCAGCACTGAACATAAGATGACAATTTAATCCTCACACGCAGATAACAGTAACACAGCTGGTGTAACAGTGTGCTAAGACTTCAGCCCTCACAGGCCTTACATCTGCTTTCTTATCGCTTTGGAAAAGAGTCACCCAAAAAATATGTGAGAGCTCTAAGAACTCAGCATGAATGAACCAATTAGAACAAAACAAGAACCAAGGAAAATGTATAGATTTCAAGCTCCACTGGGAAGATGGTATTTTATTTTTTCTGTATATCACATAATCAAATGGTTGGGACTTAATAAGAGGAAACAAAGGTGATTATGAATATTCCCTACTTAAAGCTCGCACCACTACAAATTTTAACTTTTCCCATGTTACTCATGTACCATTCGTTTGCTTCTGCACCTGAACTGTTTCTGGTGCTGCAACACCCCCAAAAGGCGGTTCTAACCCTACTGAAACAGATAATCCTGGAAATGCTGCAGGAGACTTTCTGCTCTGGGGATTGCCACCACTCCATAGTTGGTAGGATTTAAACCCACAGAGAAAGATCCACAGTGGGTTTCCAGTTCAGTTCCAGGTCACCCTGCCTCAGCCACACATGCTTAGGGGTTGGTCTCTCTTAACAGCCAGACCCTTTCAGACACATTTATTGTTCCCTCAGTAAATCCCAGTGAGATTAGAGACTAAAACTAGTTCTGACTTTGTTTTTAATATTAAAGATCTGTGTAAGCCTGTGTATTCTAAACAAGATGGAAAAGGAATATAAATAAAAATATGATGTGGGCCAATTCAAGCCGTAAACACTTGGGGTTTAAACATGCAAGTACGGATTGTTTGATCACTTTTTTACTCAGTAATCTGGAACAATTTACATGAAGTTTTTGTAATTAAGAAATAATTTCAAAACTATTCTTTTTTTTTTTTTCCTAGAAATAACAAGGATGCTATGTACCGTAATTACATTCTGCAATCTTACATACTTCAGCTCAAGTTGCTGTCTCTAAATAAGTACCACCACTGAATTCAAAGGGACTACATGGAAGTTAAGTTACATACACAAATATTTGTGGGAATCAAAGCATGCCCTATAGGGCATTAGTCTACATCAAGAAGTACTGAAATACTGAACTAGTTCACAGACTTTTGAAAACAGAAAGCATTATTGGTTAATTGCTGATGCGTGGCCAGTGTGTCTGAACTCTGCAAGAGACTGTATTTTTTCCAGACAATTGCTACAATATAGTTTTCAAAAAATCTCATTCAATTTATTAAAAAAAAAAACCACACCAAAGCTTAGGGAAGGCCATAGAATAAGGCCTCTTTTCTCACATCAGACTGCAGTAATTTATGCAGTCCTTTTGGAATGAACAAAAAGGGTTTACATCAAGATAGTAACACCCTACCTACAAGGGTCACCACACCATGAAAGAGTATTTATTTTATACTGAGTTAAACCTTAAAGTGCCTGGTTTCTCATTGTAATGCTCAATGAAATCTTAAACCAAAAGCACCCACACACCAATTGGAGTGAGCAGGTACTATCACCCTCTCTGCTGCTCCTCAGCTCTGGGCCCGGCCAGCAGGCACACCACGGCCACGACCACCACAGCCGCGCCGGGGTGGGGGGGTGATCCCCGCTTCCCTACGCGAGGCTCAAGGCCCGGGCCCTGGGCCCAGCCTCCTCCTGAGGGCTGCGGTGGGCCCTGGACTGTTACTAGCCCACCACCCATGACTAAGGGCTGCTGAGACACCGACACAACGCGGCTCTGCGGCTCCCGTTACCCGCTTATGAACCGCCTCAGGCCCGCCTCCAACCGGCAGCGCCGGCCCGCCCCGGCCCGATCCCCTCAGGAGAAGACCTGGGCAGGGCAGTGCAGGGCGAGCCTCACCACGGCCCCAGCCTCGCACCCAATAGGGACCGGCCTTACTGTTGCCATGCGAACGGCGGCGCCTCTACCCAATCAGACGCGAAGGCCGTTGTTACTATGGCAACAGCGTCCCGGCAACGGGAGGACCTCGAAGCGGAGCGGAACGGTGCCGGCAGCGGCGGGCCCCACGCCCCCGCACCGGGCCGCGGGTAAAGACCCGGGGCTGAGGAGCCCGGATCCCGCCGCAGCTCAGTGCTGGAGCGTGGCCGGGCGCAGCGGGGGCCGGCCGGGGCGCGACGGCGGCGCCTGGCCCGGCGGCAGGAAGGCCCCGTGTAGGGGCTCTTGTTCGTGAGGGCGGCCCGGCCCCGGTGGGGCACCTGCCTCCCTACGTGAGGGAGAGCTTTTTACTTGCACCGTACTGCTCTGGAGGTCGGGGTCAGGGACTCTGGCACAGGGGCTCGCTGCAAGGGGGGAGGGAAAGGTGCCTCTGAGCTTCATGCTCTGCCAGGGTGAGGGCTGCAGGTTTGGACTGAAGACAAGACAGAGTGGGTGTTGAAATCCTCCGCTGTTACGTTCAAGGGGAATAAAGCCAGAAAAGAAATTATCTTAGGAGGGAGGCCATCCCTAACTGCCCCTGCTAAAGAAGAATCTGGTTTACACGTGGTTTATTCCACAGTTCTGTTTGCCAGGAGTTCTTTCACCTTTCCTCTGAAGCACCTGAAACAGACAGGCTTTATAGTTCAAGACCTTTA
The DNA here is from genome assembly GCA_013397275.1 of Burhinus bistriatus. NCBI lineage: Eukaryota > Metazoa > Chordata > Aves > Charadriiformes > Burhinidae > Burhinus > Burhinus bistriatus. The sequence continues at coordinate 27,302 of VYXH01012719.1, forward strand.
TGGGCCAGCAGTCTGTCACTGTAGTCCAATAATCAGATATCCTGATAATCAGAATGACCTGCTCCATGCTGAGGAAGTACAGGGCAGGATAGGAGGCAGCCTGTATGCTATTGAACTTCCTTTTTCAATGTGTTGTGGGTCGGCTTCAACTTTGGGGGAATTTCTGCCTTTGGGACGTGAAATTACAGTCCCTGAGCTCATGATATAGAAAATTCTCTTTGCAAAATAAAATGCACATCCTGTAGGTTGTCTCAGTGTTTTGCATTACTCATCAGAATTGAATCTTGCAGTAGAAATTTCTATATTTATGAAAAGCCATCATCTGCTGTAGCAAGAAGGTTGTCACCACAGATTAGAGTGGTGTCAGGTCCCTGCCTGATCAGTTGAAGGTATGTTTCCAGCTGTACCACCATGTTTGACAAACACAGGAACAAGCAAGGATCTGGTACCTAAGTAATTGTTCATTCTTTCTAGAGAGAGCTTTCATGTTTATTTGCTTCTGTTTTGCATTTCCCATAAAGCAAGTGCTACTACTGTTTTCCCTGGATTGTATGAATTGAGAAGAAAACTTTGGTCATCCTCTGAGTAGGGCAAAATCTGGCTCTAAGAAGTAGATATTTGTAGAAACAGCCTTTCCCCCTCAGGCCATGCAAAGAGAATAGGGAGAAGTAGCAACTGAAGACTGAAAATATATTAATTAAGGATTTAATAACTGGAGTGGGAGAGGTAAGAAAAAGAAGGCAATGAGAAGACATCATCTTTACAGTGGATAGTCTGTGATTTGCACACCGAAATTTTTCCTATGGCTAACAAACACCGGTAAGGATGCTGCATGACAGGGAGCGACAGGGAGCTCCAGGAAGAGTTGTGAGATGGAAGGTGACAGTGACTTCCCAGGAAGCCCCTGCTTCACCCACCATTTGGATCTCAGGGTGACTTGCCCTGTGTATTTGGTGTAGGCATCAAGGTGTTGATAGTGGGGGCTGCAGGGTCAGCCTCTGTGAGAAGAGGGCAAGGGCTACCCATGCCAGATGCAGCTGCTTCCAGCCAGCTCCAATGGATCCACTGCAGGGCACAGGTGAGCCCATCAGCTGTGGTCTGTCTGTGAAAGCATATCTAAGAAAGGGTAAATACACTGCACAGCTCTGTGTGAGAGAGAAGTGAGGGCAAAGAAATAAGTGAGAAACTGTCCTTCAGACACCAAAGTATGAGTGAAAGGAGGGGAGGAGAAGGGGGTGCTCCAGGTGCTGGAGAAGAATTTCCCCTGGCGGAGACCACAGTGAAGCAGGTATTTCCCTGAAGTGCATGGAGTGGACTATGGTAGAGCAGATATCCATACTGCAGCTCACAGAGGACCCCACATCAGAGCAGGTGGACATGTCCTGAAGGAAGCTGCAGTCTGTGGAGAGCCCATGCTGGAGCAGTTCATGAAGGACTGTAGCCTGTGGGAAGGACCCATGCTGAAGCAGGGGAAAAGCATGAGGAGGAAGGAGTGGCAGAGAGGAACTGTTACAGACTGACTGCAACCCCTGTTCCCCTGCCACCTGCAACATTTTGGGGGGGGAAGTAGAAGAGCTGGGAATGAAGGAGTGAACTTGAACCTGGGAAGAAGGGGAGGGTGGGGCAAAGTGTTTTAGGTTCTTTGTTTCTCACCATCCTATTCTATTTTCAATTGGCAGTAAATTAAAAATTTTCCCCAGGTTAAGTCTGTTTTGCCTGTGACGGTTAACTGATGAGTGATTTCCCTGTCTCTATCTCAATCCACGAGCTTTTCCACCTTATTTTCTCCCCCTGTCCTGTTGAGGAGAGGGAGAGAGAGAAAAGCTGCGTGAGCATCTGGCAGCCAGTCCAGGTCAACCTGCCACACCATGGAAGCCTCTGGCAGCCCATTTCAGATCATGCAGGAGCTGAGAGTCTGATGTGGCTGTGCTGCTGATTGCTTGCTATAACACCATCATGAGAACAACAAATTGCGCTAGAACCACAAACTCTTCACCCTTGATCTGCATGGGGGAATTCATAGCCTTAATTGTTCTCTGACAGTTTCAGAGACTAGCACTCTTTCAAGCAGAATAAAATGAAATAAAGGACAAGGTTACAGCGATCCTTTTACTTTAGGTTACACAAAATGTGTTAGGTTTTACAGAAAAAAAAAAAAAAAAAAAACCTGGGAGAAAATTAAAGTGAGAATTGCTATCTGTCTTCCCAAACACAA
>VYXH01012719.1:35387-53214 GCA_013397275.1 Burhinus bistriatus
TGGTTTCTAGGGAGTCAAACTTGCACGGGTGCCACTGCCAAGTGACTATAGTCATGATGACACTTAGCCATGCATCAGATGAAGAAGAAAATGTTGTTTTCCACCTGAATGGTGGAAAAAAAAATGCTTGGAGGTTAATTTCTTTTAATGGACAGCTCCAGAGCTAGTACATCTGCCAGGGGTTACTGCTGTAGATGGGCTATCCTAGTAAATTAAGTGTGCTTGTGACTGTTTCTTGGCACTGAGGTGAAATGGCATAGAATAGCCCATGTCCAGACTGTTAAACACTTCTCGCCCATTGAAACAGGATGGTTGCACAGAATCTGCCCATTGGGAATGGTTCCTCACTAAACTAACTCCTGAAATGTGCCTTGACCTTCCCTTTCCTTCCCTTCCCTTNTTTTGTTTGTTTATTCATTTTGGTTGGTTTTGGGGAGAGGGGAGGGGCAGAAGGGCTTTCCTACCTGCGTAAAATGCCGCACAGTGCTGCATTTTTGCTAGAGGACTAGTAAGTCTTGCTCTTGTCCTGCTGTTTTTCACTTGGCCGTGCAACATCTGCTTTATTTAAACTTCTCATCTCCCTTTACAGAGAATTAACTGAGCCTCCTTATACAGCTTTTGTTGTTTGTACATAGCATGCTGGGTTTTCCGAAGGCTACAGAACTCATAGAATTCCCTGTGCTACCATTTGCTTTCTACACTGTGGTAGCTGAACGGCAGGAGCAAGGTGCAATTGTCTGGCACATATCAGAAAGAGGAGGAAATATATTATACTCTCTGACTGCCACTCAGTTTGGGGAGAAACCAAATTTCTAATTTTGAATTACATTTGTAATAGAGGAAACAGGGCCTTATAAAATATTTTCTTTGAAGTGTCTGGTTGGGTTAACTACATAAATATCAATAGAATTACCCTGTGATCCAATGCATAAGACTGCCAATATTTGAAAGTATTTTTGTGACTAATGACTGCAAAATGGCACGGAAAAGACTGGATGATCACCTGGATCACACTCATTTTATTAACACTCAAAACATATTCCACATGGGCAAAGCCAAATGCCTCAGCATACCTGAATAAGCCCCAGAGGGGCATCTCCCAAAGTTTTGAGTGGTAGAGCATGGGCTGCTCTCAGCATTCCTGCTGGGAGCTAATGGTGTTTGCAGTCGCCGGGGCTGTTCAAGCTGTATGGTTGCACAGAGCAGATGCGGAGGGTTTGACATTGCCCAGCGGGTCAGCAGTGAGCCGCACTTACAAAACTGTTGCATATGCTGTGCAATACTATCTCTGTCTGATTGTTATTTTCCCAGTTAGCTCTTCTGTTTATACTTACGGTATAGTTTGCCTCAGATTTCCTGGTGCGGAAAATTAATAATAGCTCTTCATAAAGCAGAGTAATTAGTGTAATGGGCTGGTGTCTGGTACACGCATTTTTCTCCTGCAAAAGTCTAGAAGTCTAAACAAACATCTAAGCAACTGTACTGCTTAATAAAATAGCAGACTTTCTTAACTGAAAGGTTGTGTTTTTAAAGACTTTTAGAGTACTTTAATGTGCGCAGTGTTCAAGATAACGGCCAAAAACATTTCCAGAGACAATCCTGTGTTATGTGGTAAAGTCTACTGCTCTAGTCTCCTACTCTAAAGTGCATATCTGAAAGTGCTGACACAGGAGGTCGTATCCAGTACAACCGCAGAAATTGTGAACTCTTCTCATCTGGTCACTGCTAGTCAGCAAGAACTGTCCCAGTCAATATTTTTATCAGCAAATTAGATCTCATGTCAAGAAATCAGTTTTTGTCTCTCTCGTTGCCATTGCCAACCACACTGCTTCTTTTTGTGTCCTGTGTTCTGGTGTATTCTCATAATCCTGTTTGAAACCCAGGGGAGGCCATGGCCAGAGTGACAGCTGCAGAAGGCCTCAGTGCCTTGCACCCCTCCTATCAAGGCATCGTGTTTACCCCAGGACCTCGTTCTACACAAAACCGAGCATCCTTGTGTGGCAGCAGGCAGCGCCCAATTAAATCAGCTGCAGGTTTGTACTGAAGTCTTGGTGTTCACAGTCTTGGGACTTCAAATCAAGATCCTTCTATGGCTCAGAGGACAAGCACTGTGTAACTTGCAGGTGGCATCGTCCTCTCAGTCCTTCCTGTCCAATTGTTTGCTTGCGGTTCAGTGGTGCCTTTCAATGTCGCAGGTTGCAGCAGCCAAGGAGCCCTTGTGCTATTTAGAGTTTGGGGCACGTTGCCCTCACTACTTTGAGAGAAGTTGTCTGTCACAGATACACCATGTTTGACAGATCCTGTGGACATGAACAAAATCAATCTAGTTCAACTGATGGAAAAAGGATGGAAGAGGGAACCATGGCCCTTCTCACCCAGATCTTGTTCCTCCTGCTTGTATGTGAGGAAACAGAGTCTCTATTTTCTTCCCTTCTCTGAAGTCCATAGGAACTTGAGAGATGCCTTCTTTGGACCACTGTCCCACCTCTGTTTTGAAGTCACTACAAGAGCACTGTTTCCCGTTGTAGCACATTACCAAATTCTATATACATCTTATCCTTTGGGAGCTCATTTGAAGTTACTCTAAACTTACCACAGAGAGCTCGTTTTCTGGAGAAGTAAGATTTACAGTTTGTTCCAACAATTATGAATTTGCTGTTAATTCTAATGTGGACTTTCCTCTTGCAAGTAATTTTTAATTATTGTCATGCAAGGCTTCCTCCATCACAGTTCACGTCACTTTCCCTCCACTCCTTGCCATGTAGTTTTAGATTTAGGGTTAGATTCATGGTAGGAGTAAAGCTGTGACGGCTCTATTGATTTCACCAAAGTGGTATCCAGCTGTGAATTTGAATGCTTTCTTTTGTTGAAATGGCTTGAAGTTGAAATGAAATGTGCAAGGTGTCCATGATTGTATACTTTCCTTGTAAGGAAGGGATGAGTGTAAGAAAAATTTGGCTTTCATAAAACTGCAACAAAGCTGTAAATAACAAAAAGCTGTATTTTGTCATCTTGCTTTTTGTAAACAAATCTTCTGAGGGCAGTTATATTTTAAGAGCAGATCCTAGATTAAAGTTTGGAAGAAACATACATGCCTATGAACTAGCCCCAGTGTTCAGATTGGTGTACAAAACCTCTTTTGATTCAAGTAGAAGGTAATTAAGTGCTCATAGTTGCAGCTGAATTTGGCTCATTATGGATCCAAAAGAAACATCAGGCCGAACCTTTTGGTCCTTGTTTAGTTCTTCTTCAGTCTAATGGGAGCCAGAGGTGTCTTAAGTAGCATAAGGCATCCCTGTACACTAAATTGCACTGTCAGGTACTTCCACTCTCCATTGCTGGTTGTGGTTTTAATGGGAAAGGGGCTGGCATGTGCTAAAATACTGAGCAGCCATAGACTTTGCCGACAATGAATGTTGACCCAACTATTACATGTTATCTCTACCCAAAGCTCAATAACTGAATAAAGTCTTTCAGTTTTGTGGGGCAAAGGGATCCTCTCTGTAGTTTGAAGTGGGAGGGCTCCTGTCATGGAAGACATCTGTCTGTAACTTTTAAAACTTAAGTGTATATCCCAACTTACTGTTTTGGCTGTAGTAGCAGAAAGAGAAATCTTTTATTTACATACTTACAGTTGGGTTTGGTTATTTATTGGTTTCAAATCAGTGGACAAGCCATAACCAATTTACTTAAACATTTCTAGAAATGAACTAATTTGTGTTGAATTCTCAGAAAAATACATGCTTTTGCCAGACTTGGGAGTATATGATGACTGCCTAATATATTTTACAGCTACGCCTGTGAGCTCTGTCCCAGATCCCACCTTATCCTCCTGGGACACCGGGCAGATCTTACTTCAAAAGACAGCTGAAAAGGAAGATGAACTGAAAGAAGCATTTCAGATGCTTGATGTTGGTCAGAGCCTGGCAGTCACAAGGGGTGAATTCAGGAGAGTGATTGAAACCTTTCTCTTCCGCCTAACAGAAGCTGAATTTGATGCTGTGCTGGCAGAGGCACGCTACATCATTGCTGTTTATAATCAGAGGCTGTTCCTATTTATGCCAAGAGCAAAATTTCAGTGGGAGCAGGTTCGAGATCAGTATTATTAAAAAGATGCCGGACATGGTCAAAACCTTCTGTTCAAGTGAAAGTCATAGAAAACTTGCAAAAGTAATGTGAACTAAATTTGACGATTGGTATGTTTGTATGAGGATTTTGTCTGTGTAGTGTATCTCACTATTTGAAAGAGTTGCAATCTACTAGCAGACTTTTTGACTTTAAAAAAAGACCAATCTCACAGCTTAAATTCATATACATGCGGGGTTACAAATATGCATAGATTAGGTTGTGAACTCTGAGTCTGAGACCAGCTTTTTTTTGTCTGCATGGTAAGTTTCTCAGCTCACTTTTGGTATTTGCTACCTTGTAAACCATTGTGAGATTGGGCTTGAAGGAACATTGGGTGTTTATATGATATCACGACTGACGCCTATCAAAAATAGGGGAGGATTCTGATGCACTATCGGCACCAACATTATTGTACACTTAAATTTCTTTCCTGAAACTGTAGGTGACTAAATTTTTTTTTTTTTTTTCCTAATGTACTTGACTCTTGTTTGCTTGTTTATTTAGTTCGGGTGAAGTGATCTATTACATTTGCTTTTTAAACTAATTAGTCTGTAACAGGTTAAGCCCATTTCATCTAAGATTGATGTTAAAATCTTTGCTAATACTAAATTGTCATTGGGTGGGATCTATATACACCTGAAACACATTAAATAGTCTTTTGGAACAAGAGAAGGATGCATCAGGAAGGCTGATGAGAATGAATATACTTCTATATATACATGTGAAAGATCATAGAGCTAGACAGTTGAGAAATCTTTATCTTGCATGATGGAAAGACTTGTAGGTCGTAACGTTTTGGGGAAGGATTTACCAAATATTAGGTTAACACTCTGCTTAAATCTAGACAAGTTGCTGAGAAGTAGTAATGCGTAATAAACAAAACCAAACCAAGATTATAAGATAAATTTATTTTTGCTGTTTAAGAAAAGAGTAATGCAAATGAAGTATTTAAAAAAATCTGATATCACTGTAGGACTGATCCAAGTATATTGAAATACAGATCCCAAATACTGGCAAAGTTACTGTGCCATAACTTGACTTCCTGTCAAAGTTCGCTAAAGTTGCTAGAAGTACCAGCATACCCAAAAGGTAAGTGTTCCATATTATGCAGTCAAACTGCTCCTGAACTGTAAACATGAATCACTTGAGAATTGTCTAGCTCTCAAGGCAGAATCTAGCTGCTAATATGAGCTTCTATTGACATAGAGATACAATACATTTTTTTCCAAAATCACTTTTTCTGTATGTGTAATTGGCGTAGCTGCCACAGGAATGTTACCTGATTGCCAAAGGGAAGGGAATGATCTGCTAAGCCGCTGATCTGCTACTGGAAAAATATGAGCCTTTAAGACTTAAGTCTGTTCTCTAAATTAACAATGAAAGTTGTTGTATATGAAAAAAATGATAACTGATTCAGTTTAATAGGGATTTTAAAACATGCCACTTAGCTTGACATGTCTTTAAGTGAAATGCAGGAGCTCAGCCAAGAGACAAGTCGTAGTGTTTCAAGACTCAATCCTTTAGGAGTAAATAACTCACATTTGTCTTTGTTTCCAGTGCAAGTAAGTTTTCAATAATAAAGTTGACTGACACCAGCTGTGTGTGAACTGGGAATAAGTTTGGATTCTTAACTTCAATGAAGTAAATTGGCAAGTAGAGCCATACTCTATGTAAAAAAATAAAAAACAAAAAAACCCAAACCAAAACAAATCCATACTCTCACTGTAGCTTTCTTAGTGGAGCATTAAATATTTCTCACACCACATGCATCCCCTTTCCCCCCATCAGTGAAATATAAAGGGTGAAATTCTGCAAGGGGATCTGCAGGGAAATTCTTTTTCCTTCAGTTTGTCCTGTGGGCTTGTATGATGTGGCCTCCAATAAAGAGTTGCCTCAAAAATATTCTGTAAATTCCAGTCCAACTTTGTTCCCAGCAAGCGCAAAGCTAAGAAAACTCTCAAACAAAGAGAGAATGAGAGAGTGTAATACTGAGGATACAAAAATGGGATTAGGACTTTGAAAGGAAGCAGGAGGAAGAAGAGGAGCAGCAAAAGAAAAGAAGAAAAAGGGAGGGACCTAAGCCACTTTCTCCCGGAGAGACAGGGGAGCTTAAAAAATTCTAATTAATTAGTGAAAACTAATTAAATAACAAATGAGGGGCCTTTCCTGGAATAAAAGGTTAATCTTTTCTTTATTACACACAGTATAATAAAACGGTAAAGCTTTTTGTATGCTTGGGGTTGGATTTTTCTTCCAGTGTTCAAGGAGGATATATCAGATGTTACTCTCGATTTCCTTTTAAACTCACTAAAATGTGTAAAGTAAGGATCGTGCTTAGACGATCTTGTCTTTTGGCCAGTTGGTTTATTCGAGAACTGCTCCGAGACTGTCGGCAATGTACGGAAGCAAAAATAATGGTAGGTTTGTTCGAGCTATCAGGTCCAGGTCGATGTAATTTCACCACTGGAGGGCAGTACAGGTGCTGTTTTCCAGGAGTTTGGCTAGGAGGTGTTCTCCCTATTTAAAACTCAAGCAATTACACTAAACTTAAGAGGCTGAAATGATGGCAGAGCCTGGCTTCTAGGACTTCATCCCACAAATACAGATATGAATAAAATTGCACAGGGCTTTTCAGAAGCAGTTAGTTAAGGCTGAAACCAGAGAAGGATGTGCAGAGAGAGGAATTCGGCACCTGCAAAACCCACTAGTGAAAGTAATCTTGGCTGGTAGCTGACTCTGAAAATGACCTGCTCTGGTGTTTGACGCAGCTCAATAAGATGAGGAAACAAAAGCAGAAGCAAGGTGATGTATTTTTAATTTTTAAAAGAATTTTAAAAGTTAATGGTGACAAAGGGATCTCAGATTTGTGCTGAGGGAGAAGGGGAGGAAGAGACACGCTGCTTCTTTTCTGAAGAACACTTGATGGGAGCAGAGGGGAGGGGAGAACTGACACTGTAACTTCTCGACCTTGGGACTCCTGAATACTCTGTCATCCCAAGGGCCAGATCAAGCTGCTAAAATCCCTTTGTGTCCCGTATGGCAGCCAAAAAAAATCCTTCAAGAAAAAATATTTTACACTAACGGTCACCATGCTTGGGGTATAGGAGCAGCTGCCACATCTCTGTTCTGCTCAGGCATCCAGATCTGTGGTGATTTTCTCCAAGAGCAGCGCAGAGCTCTGAAGAACAGCCACAACGAAGACAGGATCAACCCACTTGCCTGCATTTGTAGCTGTTCACACGCTAAAACAAAACTCTCCTACTGATGTCCCTACAGTGGTCTTCAATGGTACTGTAATGCACTCATGGTTTATGTTCATTGATGTACTTGTGTTTTATGTTCATCTAATCTCTTTTATTACATTTATTTTCAGGTTGAACAGCCACAGTCACCAAACAATGACATTAAGTCAGCTGGAATCCCTGCTCAAGGAGAAAGTATGTCGACCAGGGTAGTAACAGAAACCACATGCTGGGGTAGTAATTCATTTCAGATAAGCAGATGTTGCTCTTGATGTACTGATATAATTTTAGTAACTTGTTTAAAAGGATGTTGCCCTGTTGTATCACGAAGATCTAGTCATACTTGTATGCTTAGAGGTTTTTTTGTTGTTGTTTTGGGGTTTTTATTATGCCAAAGTATTAAGTAGTAATTTAAAAGCCTGTCTAATCCACAATATGAATCCCTTTTTAGCATCAAAAACCTAAGCACTCTCTCTTTCAAGCAGTCTTGCAACAAATCTCTGGTGTAGGGCTGGCGTAGTCCCACTGCAATTTTATTACTTAGTTACTAGATGCTCGTGACTTGAGTAACAATGCTTGACTTATTTAAGAAACTAGAATCTCCATGGCAGTACAAGTTCTGTAATTGTTTAGCCCTTTGCAAGACTGGTGTAAAACATTTTGTCACATCAGAGGAATCGTATTTTAGGCATTTGGTACTCTTTTTACTGAGAAGCATCCAGCCACCTGAGAGGTCAGCTTACTTAAGTCTCAACACAAATTTGAACAGCACAAACCCACTTTTTTTAAATGAAGGAGGAAGTGATGGTGTGACTACGGGAAAGCTAGATTTTTGTTATTTTATTTTTCCACACACTGGGCCAAGAGAATCTGTTTATCAACATCATGATATTTTATTATATTTGGGCATTTGCACATTAAACTAATGTCACATATCATGCCTAATAATAATTATTATTTACAAGGACACAGAAAAGTATTCCATGCCTTCTAGAGCACTGTGTGACAGTCTGTTGGCTCTATGCTAAGACTGTTCATAGAAGAAATACATTAAACATAACCTGATGTAAATTCTAAGGAAAATCCAACCTCCTGCTGTGCTTGGCATGGGTTTGGCCTGTAATTTGGGAGAGGGAAATAAAATCTTTCTGATTTCACAGCTGTTATTGCACCTCAGGGCTGCAGTAGTATTTGCAACCCATTTGCTTCCTTTCCACTGAGTAGGACATCTGAATATATCCTCACTCTACTCTGAATAAAATATTAACATATCGCAAGGCTGTTAGGACAGATTGTATCCAAGACAATCTTTTCTCGCTGTAGAAAAGCCTATCAATCATAACTTGGTATAGTTGTTGTTATTAATGTCATAGCTTTTATTCATTTGGCTATATGCAGCTATCTGAAGAGTAACTTTTACATTTTCTTGTTAAGCATTTCCTATCACAAAAGAAACTGCTGAAATATCTTCTTATTATAGATTTTATGAATTGAAAATATCCTCCAAAGTCCTAAGTAGAGGTATATTTAATTTACAAAGTTCTATGTTATTTTTTTAACAGTATTGTGAAATAGAGCTGTTACATATATTTTAGTACATTAACAGAAAACATCATTAACTTAAGGCAAGGTTACTGCTGCATATATATCCCAGGTACAATTCAGTTAAAGAAGTACTGCAAGATATGTAATTGCATGATGTACACAGATAATAATTCAGCTATACTTAAGAGTTCATCTACTCTTTTACATATTTAGCTGTAACATACCACAGTGGTTGTTCCCAAGCCAAACCTTATTCTGCTTCTGTTTGGAAGCATATCATCAGTCAAGGATACATTTATATTCATAACTCTGATTGGGTTTTGAATTTGTATGTGCATGTTAAAAAAAAAAAAAAAAAAGAAAAAGTTCCTAATATCCTCAGTAAAATATGGAATAGTAATTTTCTCCTCGTATAGGCAGAAAGCCAGATTTGGACCACCTACCACACGTATCTGTATTTAGACATCATAACTAACATAATGGCCAAGATCAAGAAAAGCAGCAGGTGGTTCAGAGCATCTTCTAGTCTGTGAAAAGACATACGGGAACAAAGACCTGACAGGCAGCCTTAGATTTCTCATCACTGTCCTGCACTTAGAAACTCTAGCCTTGCTGACAGTTCATTTGATTAAGCGATCCAGGGCTCACCTTGCCTGTTTTTATGACACCAAATTTAGTTGTTGTATTTGTTGGAAGTAAGCCTTACTGCCTTTGTAGTCATTCTTACTTGCTCAGTAAAGCATAGAGAAGCTAGGAAAAGATTTGGAGTATTTCAAATGCCTGGCCAAAACTCTAAGTTTAGTTTTGACCATAGGAGTCCTTCCGTCATTTCTAGTCAAATATGATAAAATCTTTCTCCTGAAGGTCACTGTTTTGGGAGAAGCAGGCTTAAAGAAAAGGTAAAAAAAATCCCCACCCAACTGATCAAGAAAGAAAAGTAACAGCAAATTGCAGGAAAATGGCCCCAATGTGTAGGATCCACAGTGCTGCCTCCTAAGAGAAGAACAGCCTGGGAAGGAGGGCCAAATGCTGAACAGATGTGTGCCCGGGAATATAAATGATGGTGCCTGAAAGAGCTCTTTTCTACTGACTCAGTGAGTGTTCAAGGTAGTAAGGCAGCAATGTAGTTGGGATACTTACGCACTTCTTTATGTGCTGTGAGTAACAAGAACCAGAACGTTCATATCATACCAGAAGCCCAGACTCTCCCATGCTCCTGGCCAGCTGGTGCCCTGGCTGCATGCTACTGCCTTGGTGCAGCAGAGACCTCTTCAATAAAGGGCAGCACCCAAATCTGCCTTCTTTTTCTTTATAGATTTCACTGACTTGGCTGCTAGGACTCCAAAAATAGGGACAGGATTTGTTCCCCAGTAGTACTTGCAAAAGGACATGGCACCATAGAAAGGAGCCTCAACTTCAATGACACAGTGTTCCTGAATGTTAAAAAATAAAACTTTGTTCAAGAAAAGCTTGCAACCTGAAACAGTTTTCTTTAATGACAGTGGAAGGACTCCCCTGAAGTGAGTCAGCCCCTCCAAATAATAGTCTCCTTAAGAAAGGAATCCGGCAAGGATGACAAAGAAATAACTAAACCTCAGGTTGTCAAAATGCAACGATGGCCCTGTACCGTATGTGCACTTCCATTTCTTATGGAGGTCTTTCACTCACAGGTGGCTGGTGGGAGTGGGAATATTATATTAGCTAAGTTCAGACCCCAACTGTTTCTCTTTAAAGATTACTGAAGTACTGGGACTGATTCACATTTACAATAAGGCTGTTTATGTAAAGAGGACTGAAAATTGATTTACTTTGTGTACTCATTGCACAAATTTCAAGGCCTCTAAAATTTGCTAATGTGTTGTAAAGGGCTATCAATATGAACAAGCATCAGGCCCATAGATCTTCCTCACTCCCTCTACTCTTATCTCCCCTCCCCCATTAATTTTGGATTTTATGTTTATGAGGATCTGAAAATAGTCTAATTCTTTTCTATCTGGTTTGGGCCTATCTTTACCAGCTGGTAAATAGGAAATGTTCACTGTAGGAAGCCAATACTCTGCAGAGTGTAAACAGATGGAATCAATATAAAGTGACAAGTTAGACTGTGCTACTGAGAATACGGAGCCAAAACTAAGAGCATAACAGTCACGATACTTATTTTGTTCCAATTCATTTGGTACTGAATAGCACTTCATATATGCACAGCTGTGTCCTTCCATTTTTTACTTTCTTTCTTCTGGTTTGATGATGACAATTTCAAAGAAAAACTTTAATTAAAGATTTTACACAAAATGGCCCAAAGTAGAATATAGGGAAAATGAGCACTGATGTGTTTATAGCAAGAGAAGAATATTTTTCAGTCATTTATTTTCTTTCTTTTTTAACAAAACAAACAAAATCTGATGTGTGTATCTCTCTGCGTGTAATATCTTAGATTGATGCATCTTTGCAGACTGAAGTCTTCCATTGGCGGTAAGGTATATAACCATACCTCTAAAAGCTTCCCCACCGTCCCCTTTCTTCCCCCAGTGCCTGTTAGAGCAGGGTGCCATGAAGGACCAGAAATCTAAGTGCATGTGTCCGCGTGGGTGTGCTGGCCGAAGGGAAGGGGACAGACAGACAGAGAGACTGCTACAGACTGCTGTCAGTCTGTCCCATGACAGACTGGAAGCAGAGTGACTGAGGGTCTTCCTTCTCCTGCCCTGGCCAGCTTGCCTCACGTGCATCTCCTCCACTCTCGAGAAGGGTGTTTTGGAGACGGTGGATCTGACACGCAGTCCCTTCAGGGACAGTTAGCAGGGTGGTAAGCTTCCAAGCTGTCCTGTGTTACAGGGTTTGCCTTGAAAGCACATCTGAGCTCTAGTCCTCTTGCCAGAGAGAGTGCCAGGTGCTATAGTATGGGCTTTTCTTTACTAATTTATGCATTTTTGACACGTTTTCACAAAAATGGAAGAAGGCAGCATGTTTTACCACTCTGTCCCCAACTTATTCCTTGCAGCATATTTCTTAATGCTGCCATTAAAATTTTGCTATTTTTGCTTTCTTGGCAAATAATAACCCCAGATTTCCCATATGTTGTTTATTAGGGTGACTGTATAGCTCTAATGAGGGGCAGCAACTGCAAGTTTGAACACAGATTTCGCTTCTGATCCTCATGTCAAGGGCAAGCAGCTTTTGTTTCCTGCAGAAGAAACACTGGGTCTGTCCCAGTCGCCTCCGTGCATGTCCCCCTAGACAGGCAAGCCATCGTTGCGCATCTGTGCAGAACTTCTCTGCCTCCCCATCCAGCCAGATGCCTTCTCTGCAAAGCACGGTTCTTCTCCTAACTATAATGCTGGGGGCCTGGTCGTCTTGGGGATTCCCTAAAACCTCTTTCAGACTAATTCAACGTCAAAAAGAAGGTATATGTTATTGTAGGCAGAATCCAGGAGTTTGGGGTAATGGGAATGCATGAAAGCTCCTTTCCAGATCTCCTTCCCACCCTTGCCAAATACCCTGAGCCACCAAGCAAGCTCCATAAAGGCTGGGAGAGGGAAGCAATGCATGATGCAGGTGGCACCTTAGAAGCCCAGATCCATGGGACACACAGTTGTTGAGGAAAATGCCTTGGTATAGAGAGATTGGCAATACTTGTGTGGGTAGCAAAATGAACTTCAGTAATTTGTGACAGGAAATTGTCTCACAGTAAGATGCAGTCTGCATAAGGGAGCGTCTGGAAGTTCCTCCTGTTGCAATGTTGTGTTTTCGATGGATAGCCTTTGTGCTGCTGAAGTATAAGAAAATATTTAAAATATTCATTGTCTTCCTTTTTCCCGAGGGATCCCCAAGCGCTTCACATACATAAATGCTGCCGAAATGCAGTCACTGCTGGGGTGGGGAGCAGCAGCCAGCTGGCATGTGACAGTGACAACAGAGCGCGTTATGCCAAAGACGCTATGGCAAGGCCCTGTGGTTGCTAAAAATGCTGTGATATCACTAATACTCCAGAGAACAAACAGGAACATTGCTTCTAGTGTCTCTGCCGAAAGATTCTGACAGCATAAACTGGTTGGTACGTAGTTTATCTAACCTGTATGGACAAATGGTCGTATCAAACTGGCAGAAAAATGTACCACTGGTGTCGTGCACCACAGTGTACAAACCTCTGCTTCACTCATTAAATAATACATTTCAGTTAAATCTGATTACAGGGAGAAATGAATCAAGATTGCTGCATTTCTTTCTCCATGAGAAGCTTGGAGTTGTGGTAGAGATGTTTTGCCAGTCGTGGCAAGGGAGAGAAACCCCAGCCTACTCTGGTGAAGTCTAATCCTTTCTTTGAGTTTGAATTTCCTTTGTTGTTTTATATCTATCACTATAGGAAAAGACTTTTTTAAAAATTAATAGAAACTGGTTTCCCTTCTTCATGTCTTTAGCCAGATAAAACGCTTTATCCTTTTCCACCCTTTTTTGCCAGGCAGAGCTGCCAAGGAGTAGTCAAATCTGCCTGATTCATAGCTACTTACTTTGGGCAACCGTTGCTTACACCAGTGGATGGTTATAGCCACAAATAGGCCTATTCACTCTGCAAAAATGCTCTGCAGTAGGAGTACTGGACTTGGAATCTTGACTCTTGGTGAAAACAAACAAGATATGAAATCTTGGCTCCATTGAAGTACTGACTTCACTTTGATCAGGATGCCCTCCAAGGACTTTCCTTCTTCTTACCCCTGGTAGCACCACAGAGCACACGCAACTGAGCTGGATTTAATTCTGTCTCAGGCAGCCGCATTCGAATGAGTAAGGAGCAGCGGCAGAAGCTTTATTATTGCTGCTATTATGTGAGCCAGAAAGAACACAGTCTGACTCAATTCCCCAGTTGCATTTGCAGAAATAGCAGTTAAAAAGAGTGATATTTTTAAACAGGGCTTTATTCTTGTAAGCTGAACAATTCAACGTAGAACAGAGTAAGCGTGGAAGACTTCAATACTACTTTTATTGTCAGTTTTCAGTTTGTAAGCTTACTCCAAGGTCCAGGTTGCTGAAATTTTTAACAGATTTGGCGAAGACAGTTGCAATTGCGAGAATGTTAATATACTTGTCAGTTTGTCCCATGCATACATTTTTTTTCAATCCCTAAATCTTCTTGATTTTGGTAGCTTTTGAAGTGAAGTGAAAAAAAGAATGCTTTGGTATATGTAGAACAAATAATTCCCTGATATTCTGAAGTTCACTGGTACTTATGAAATGTATACTTGCCTTGATCTTTGATATTTGGTTTCTAGGAAATCTCTAGGTTTCAGTCATTGAAGGAAGATCATCCTCTGCCTACTCTAAAACATATGAATTGTATCTGAAATTCATTGCTTTGCCTAAAAGAGTTTTGAAGTTTACTAGTGCCATTTGAAGAGGAGATTGCCTTAGACATTGAGTAAATGCAAAACATTAATTTCTCATGGAGCATTATTATAACTTTTTCTACTGTGCCAGGGAAGATTGTCCTGTATTATCAAAACAGGTATAAACTGGTATTTTGTATTATATGTTAGCAAAGGTTTCCAGTGCCTGCATTCGGGTCAGTTGTGTCAGTATTTGTTTCTTGTTCGTTGAAATCACCTGTAATTTGTAGATTGCAAAGAACGTGAAAAACATTATCAGGTGCTGCGGGCTTTTTGACTACAGCCATGCAGGATGGATACAGAGGCACACATTAAGGCAAATTCTTGAGATCACCTGTTTTAGGATGAAGGACTCAGAATTTGAAAAGTAAGTAAAGAAACAGCTATGATTTTTCTGTGAAAGTAATAGTAACAATAAATGATGAGGCCTTTGTGATCTTCGGAACGACAGTGGCTGGGGGCTGCTTGCAGCAGGCTAATTTACCAGTTTATCTTCTGTATGCAAGTTGCAGCCTTCAGCCTTTCTCTGACTAAATGGATGTAATAGAATGCAAGGATAAATATGTTGTTAATTTGTTCCAAAGGGATGAGTCGTGCATCAGAATTCATCCCAATCAGCTTGATTTTCAGGATGAGGGTTAAGGTGCTAGAGGGACCCTTGCCTGCAATCTCACAGATTGACATTAGCAGTGGACGTTCTTGGCCTCAGACCCAGGACAGGGTTGAGGAGTCTGCATGGAGCTGCTGGTGCTTACTCCACTCTGAAAGCTGAACAGAAGAGATAATGAGAACACCAGAGGCACTTCCAGAGGAAGAAGTAGTGAAATGAGGAAAGGATTTCCTTACTCTTCTTATAAGAGGTGTTAGGACAGCCTGTTGCTTGGCACCTTCAGTTTCTTTGACTGACATAGAATAAACATAAGATCTTTTTGAAATATTATTCAGCAGAACCAACGTACCAAGAGAACAAAGTGTGTGTGCAGCACACACCTACAAGAGCCAGGAACCCCTCCCTTTCATAGCTGATCTGAAATTGTTGGCTTCTGAATGAGAAAGCGGCTCCCCACTCCTGCTGAGATCAGTGAGCGGAGAAAGCCAAGAGCCATTGCCTCTCACTGGAAAAAAGATCCTGATAACCAGGTGACTAGTAAAATCTTGCCTTTGAAAAAGGCAACAGCTCTCATCAGCTCTGTTTCATGCTTTTGCTGAATTCCTGCGAGTAGTTTGAATATAACTGGTTTTTTGCCCATGGGGTAGAGGAACGCTGTTATTTGAAATAAAATGGTACCATGGCACATCTTCACATCCCGTGCAGCTTGAGGCGGTGAACAGGGAAACGTTGTATCATGGATACTATGATCTGCTTCCTCTCCCCTTAGCATGGTTTTCATGTGAAGTGATATGGTGAAATGGAAACTCAGAGGCTGCCCCCAAGTAGGGTGAAGCCAGAAAGCAAGGACCATCTTGATTCAGTGACCCAGTCCTCTAGACCTGGCAGTTGGTTCGCCAGAAACATCAGAAGAAACACTTAACCTTTTAGGGCTGTAGTTTGCACAGCTACATAAGGGAATGATACTTGCTTACCTCAGAGGTACGATGTGAACCTTGACTAATGTTTGTATAGCATTTGGAAACTAAATTGCTCTGCTCTTCAATGGCAGAGCAATGGCTAAGTATTAATATTGGGAGCCCATATGTGCTTCAGATATGACGGATACAGTGCCCCTACTACTCTGTACCGGCAGAAGCTGTAGCAGACCCTCCTTTGTTGGAGCAGAGATGTGGGGATGGGAAGTAGCTGGAGCTCATCTGCTGTAGGGGTTCCAGGAAGAAGGATGGTCCAAGCATGATGGGGTAGGAGAGTATATATCCAAAGAGCATGTAGAATACTTCCTTCGTATCTTTGCTGACAGGCTGCTGTGAAATTATGCTTATAAAGAACTATGATGGAAATGTTGAAAGAGATCAAGTGATGACAATGCCTGTGAATTGATGTCAATGACATGCAGGGAGATCAGCTACAAACTGCCTTAAACCAACATGAATCTGTTAGCTGCAATGCATAGTCCAAGGGTGATCAAAAGAGACTTCGGGCCTTGGGACAGTTGGTAAGGGAATCTGAAGCACAGGTTATTTTTTCCTGTCCTTCCAATTGCAGGCAGTGACAATGTAAGAAAAACATGGGCCCAGTCTATTAATATGTGGCTCTGTGGCTGGTGTCACTGCCACAATTTTGGGTTTTTTGATAATGGGATGGTCCACACAGCACCAGGCTTGCTAGTGTCAGATGGGATTCACCTTTCTCAAAAGGGGGAATAGGGTCTTTGTTCACAAGCTAGCAGGGCTCATTGATAAAGCTTTAAACTAGGCTTGAGGGAGGAGGGGAATAATATCAGGCCTGCCTGTGCCAAGCTGTAGGATGACAGGCAATGGTTAGAGGGACAGGGTGCTAGCAAGGACCCTCAGTCTGTTGCTCTGAGACGTGCTGGCTACACTGGAGTCCATTTGAAGTCTTACAGAGATGAGCCATGGGCTCCTGAGGTAATAAGAGCCAAGAGGGGTACACCGGTGAAATACCCCAAAGGAACTAAAGGATGTTCCTCCAACAAGGTGACATAGCCAACAGCCCAGCTGAAGTGCCTCTACACCAATGCATGCAGCATAGGCAACAAACAGGAGGACCTGGAAGCCACCGTGCTGCTAGAAAGCTACGACCTAGTTGCCCTTACTGAAACTTGGTGGGATGAATCCCATGACTGGATCACAGCTATTGATGGCTACACATGGTTCAGAAGGGACAGGTGAGGAGGGAGGGGTGGAGGTGTTGCCCTCTGCCTCAAGAAATAGATAGAGCGTGAAGAGCGCTCTCTGAAGAATAGCCACGGGCAGGTTGCAAGCCTATGGGTAAGAATAAGAGACCGAGGCAACAAAGGGAACCTTGTGGCTAGTGTCTGCTACTACAGGCCTCCCAATCAAGAGGAGCCTATTGATGAAGCCTTCTTACTGCAGCTAGAGGACGCATCACGCTCGCAGTCTCTTGTCCTGCTGGGAGACTTCAACCACCTCGACATCTGCTAGAAAAGTAGCACTGTGAGATGTAGGCAATCCAGAAGGCTCCTGGAGTGCATTGAGGATAACTTCTTAAGCCAGGTAATAGACAGCCCTACCAGAGGGGATGCAATACTGGACCTAATGGTCACCAATGCAAGTGAGCTAATTAGTGACATCGAGATTGGAGGTAGCTTGGGCTGCAGTGGTTGTGCACTGGTGGAGTTCGCAGTCCTGAGGAATATGGGTCAGGGGAAGAATAAAGTCAGGACCCTGAGTTTTAGGAAAGTGAAATTCCAGCTCTTCAAGGTCAATAGAACCCCCTGGGAAACTGCCCTCAGGGGACAAGGGAGCAGAACAGAGCATGCAGATCTTTAAAGATGCTTTCCATAGAGCGCAAGAGCTCTTGATCCCCAGGTGTAAGAAATCAGGAAAGGAAGGCAAGAAACCAGCATGGCTGGGTCGAGACCTGCTGGTCAAACTAAA
>VYXH01012720.1:0-38797 GCA_013397275.1 Burhinus bistriatus
TCCTCATTTCCCTTCCCCAGCCCCACAACTGGCAGTGTGCTTTAAGTTTGACCACTTCCTACAAGAAATAATGTAAATACACCGGTGGCAGCAGAGGTAATATTCAGTGTACATTGCATCTTATTTCAAATAACCTTTTGGAGCTTTTTTGTGCTGGGTCTTTTTCAGGCTTGTAGTAACAATTCCAGCAGCATAGCATACTCAACTTTTTTTTTTTTTTTTTTTTTTTTTTTTTTTTTTTTTTTAATTTATGTAACCAANATTTTCTGTATTTATAACTTCAGCTAATGGTGTAAGGATGCTGGCTGCACTTGAGATCTGAGTTTGGCTTCCTCTTAACCTCCTCCTGGTCTTTTGAGGCTACAACATTGTGTTCTAAGTGGCTATAGGATTGCACATAACTAGCAACTAGTAATTAAAATATTTTTTTTAAAGGAATATTTACTTTTTGCTATCAACAAGTGCTTTGCCCTGAGATGCTAATGGACTCCTGCTCACTCTCATGGACTGTGAGGCAGGAGTCTGTGTAAGGTGCTGTCCAGAGCGAATTATAATGACTCAAGGCCCCTGTGAAGAGTTTCTAATGTTCATTAAGCATTTTCGCCTTCTTTATGACGCCTACTAAGCCAGTATTAAAAATGTATTACCCCTTCCTTTTCTGTAGGTGTAAAATAACAGCTAATGTTATGCATATGCTAAAGTGTGGTATAGACGTCAGCTGATTCTGTAAGGCAGCAGCATTCCCTCCATTTTATTGTTTGACAGAAAGAACTCTAAATTACTCGCCTGAAGCTACGTACTGTAACGGTGGCAGAGATGGAACTAATCTGTATTTCTGCTGCTTCCGTCCCATATTGTATCCTGTAGCTTACAGGTTCTTACTACGAGGCACGGCATCTGCTATACAGGGACAACTTTACACGGTTCAAACTTTCTTTAAGATTTTCCCCCTCTGCAGTTACGGTCTGGACTGTTAGGTTAACAGTATATTTTTAACATAATAATAACATAAAGGAGGCATTTTGGTACTTATACTTGATTTTTTTTTGAGTGATCATTATACCCTGCAGCTGATAGAGACCAGTTGATACTGTGATGACTCAGCTGTGGGAGTATTACATAAAGTAGGTCAATTTTTAAATCTTATAGTCTGAAGCTAAAGAGACTCCAGTTTTAAAAATTTATATTTTGTTTATATGCATTATTGATATTTCCTGGTTTGAACATAACTGAAAGTTCTTGAGGGGGAGGGAAATGTTATTTGGGGGTGATTCAGGGTTTTTTTTAGCCATTTATATTGTAGTGATTGAATTCAATTGACTTGAACTTGGGGAGGGAAGGAAAACACCAGCTGCTTTCATTTCTAAAGTTTCCAGTTTGCAGCACTCAAGTGGAATGGAGGCTTAAAGGTAATTTTAAAGTAGGGAAAGGAAAAACAGAGGCACGTTTATTTTTTTTTTTTTTATTACAAGCACCCAGCTTTTGTGTGATTGAGCAGATGCGGAATTTGCAGAGGAATAGTTGCATTTCTGCAAAATCCAAATTTGCATTTAAAACATTCTGTTTTTTCTGCCTAGTCCTTTGCATGGCTTTCTTCCCAACTATAAGTGTAAACCAAGTGTAAATGACGCATTGTTTGCCTTAGTGGGCAGACAGTCTGAAAACAAGAGCGCTGATGGATTTGACTGCCTCTGTGTAAGACAAATGGGACATTAACTTTCAAGTCTAATAAAGCAAATTTCAGCGTTTCCGAACCTGAGCTTCCCTTAAATGTTTCCTGATGCTGATGGCCCTAAATGTCCCTATGCTAGAAAACTTCAGTTAACGGTTGTTACGATCTAGCTCTTCACCTTCAATACAAAGCTCCTTAACCTGTTGTTAGAGACCTTAAAGAAAAGGGTAAAATGTACCTGGAGTTTAACATCAGAGTGAATGGTGGTGTATGGTACGCACGTACTTTTTACACTTACTACCATTTTTTATTTAAAGCATTTTTAAGTGGTAGGAAGCCACCAGGAAACTTAAAAGCTGCAAATCGCTTGTAAAATTCAGGTCTAGTATGTGAGGAGTACTTGGCGCTGAAATTCAGATACAGGAAATAATATACTTGCCAAAATGTATTTGGTGTTCTCTTAGATCTTTGATGGGTTGGTTGTTTTGCTGGCTCATTACTAGTGGGAATATTGGATGTGATCCTTCTTGGTTTTTAACGGGCAGGTTTTATTTGGGAACTCTTGGTTTTCATTTGTAGGGCTGGGTTTATTTCAGTCAGTCACAAAAACGTTTTCTCAATGAATCAGTAGGTAGAAGGTTTAAAACCATTTGCCGTTTCACTTGCTCGGGTTTCACGCTTTCCCTCGTGTAATGACATCCTGTTCTGATGTTGTTCCTTCGGTAATCCGGCAGAGGCCTGGTATTTCCAGTGGTGGGCTGTGGGAAAAGAATAAACCCTTTAATTATAGCAGCGAGGGCTTGTTCGAAAATACGCTAGCTCTCTTCCCCTCCATGTGTGCTTTCTTTTTGTCCGTCGCTTCCTTACGCAGATGAAAGGTCCGAAGCTGTAAAATGCTGCTGTTCAGCTTGCCCTGCAAGCGTGGTCACGATCGGTGGCAAAGCTGAGCGGTGGCTGAGAGCATTGCCACGCTGAACGCCGTGTCTCGAGGCTCTCGGCTAGAGATCACGGCTCCCTGGTCTGCAGGCGGACGGATGGTGTGAGTGTACCCCATCTGCTCCCGTGCGAAGTTTATTGGCTTAATTTAGGCTGCTGCAGAAAGCCGTTCGGAGTGACCAGCTTGGCTGAGCACGGAAGCAAGGAGAAAACGCTCAGGTGGAAATTATCGTTCCACCAGTTCACATAGAGCCATCCGAAACTGCTTCGGCGTTTCTGCAGCAAATGTCTCATCCCCAACTGAAGCGTCATAAACCATATCCCATATTTTTATCTGGGGGAACACAACCTCCTTTAATCAGGCATAAAAATGGGATTGTGTGATTAAAAAAATGCATTGGAAACAAAGTGAGAAACCTGTACTAAGGTCTCCCTACACTGTTCGCATCTAGATCAGGCCTGTGGAGCAAGAGTAGTTTCTGGTCAGGTTGGGTTTAGTGCCTGTAGGATTGCTACAGTTGCAGTCAGAGATTTTGACGCGGCTAAAATCAGTTTAGCAAAAATGTGAGGATGCCCCTGGAAGAGTTTATAATTGCATCACTTAAGGGGCATGACTTAATTCTTTCTAAATGTCTCTGTTCTGTAATGTGTAATCTGCTTGGTGTATCCTGCTTGGGTTCTTGCAGTCTTTTCTGCCAGGCTCTTCCCTTGATTTGCTGTGCAAAAAGGCAGCTTTGGATCTGTGGCTGTTACTATATTGCTTTTACTTCCTAAAGGCTAGAAGAAATGCAAGTAATAAGAATCAAGCTGAGGAACTGTGGCCTGCTGCCATGCTCCAGGAGGGCTTGTGGTATTCGTGTCCCTGCGCTCTGCTTTCAGTTCTTTGAGCTTGCCTTGCTGGTCTGACATCTTTTGGATGACGTGATGGTTGCAGGAGATTAGCGTGTTTTGGCACATGCACGCTATGATGACTGGCTAACGATATTTATAAAGTTCAAAAATAAACCATGGGAGCTCATTCTGACATAATCTACTAATCTTAGTTTTGCACTTTGATACAGTGTTGTCTGAGCCAAGTCAGGATAACTATACATTATGAGCAATTCATTTTTAGCTTTGCTTGCAGATTAGTTTTGAAGCAATGCATGCTTTTAAATTAAGAACGATGGGAATGAATTTGGAGAAATTATTGGCTCTTTCAACTATATGCATATGGAAATCAGCTCTGTGCCTATTTTTAAAACAGATTTATGTGAGTGGGAGTAGAGATATGTGCTCCCCAATATTTCTGGACAATGTTGTGTACTGGCATTTTGACTTGATGTTGTTTTCCTTCACGGCCCGCAAGAACAAAACGGTTTCCTTTGCCCTTTCCCACATTTGTATGTTAGGGGAAAGACTTTCTTTTCTGTTTGAGGGTTGTGCTTGATTTTCTTCTGGATAAAAAAATCTGCTACTCCTTTGGGTAAAGTCTAGTCTAGTGCTGGGCATCCTGCTAGTCACGCTATGTTCTGGGGAGTCCAACAAAGACAGTAAGCTTTTGAGGCTCCTCAGTGACAGGAATTCAGTTTCCCCTGGGCCCTGATGGCTCCATTTAAACAGCTAATAACAATTTTCTAGCCATGTTTGGGAATGGCCTGCATTTTTAAGAAATTCAGAGGATCTTGAAGATGTAAAGCAAGCGAGTCAAGCAAATTGCAATGTACAAATATTTTTTGAGGTTGCTAGTAATAAAGTGGACAGAAACCAAGAGTCTGTCTGGGGTCTCACGCTTTGAGATGCTTATAATTTTTTTTTTAGTTGTTATATTTAGCATATAATTTTCTATGCTGTTCTAAAACTGGGAATCTTTATGCCCAAAAAGTACATAGTCTAGAAATTGCACTTAGAGTTTTAAGTTGCTGCAGGCTATCACCATATGTTTATAGTTTTTTTCTTTTTATAAGGTGCCTGCTAGGCTAGGGTGATTTAGAGAAAGGATACGTTTCCTTCTTTCTCGCCTTTTTTGTTTAATGGATATTACTTTCAGCCAGTTTGTCCCACAGAGTTCTTTTTGGCACATCAAAGTTGCAAGCCAAATCTCTCAGCTGCAGTGTGCATGCTAAAAACCCCACAATACAAATTTCCAACCCTGCACGTATGCCAGATCAATTAACTTCTTAACTCAACTCGAGCTGAAAAAAAAATAGAACTGCTTCTGTTTTGGTTTCGGCCCTACAAAACTTGGTCCAGACTTTGAGTTTACAAAACTCAAAGCCAAGCGAAAAGAAGTTTTTCTGTTATTGTTTGTAAAGTTGACTGATAACTAAGCTGGTGTTGTACACTTTTCCTTTTTGGGTGATGTTCCAAATGACCGGCCTTAATGTGAGTGTTTTTATGGAAGAATGACATAGGCGGATGCCCGAGATGTGGTTTTCTGATTGATGATCACTCCCCCCTCCCCATCCCCNAAAATTCTCATGGCCTATTGCCATTGTGCAGACTGGCTTTCTGAGACCAGGGAACATCCCTTTCAGTGCTGGATATAAAGCAGAAGTTAATGTGTTGGAATAGTACTTCCTGTCATAGTTTCTTAAAAGCTGTATTACACCCGAGTAAGATTGTAAGGAGGAGGTAGTCTTTCTGCTACTGAGGCCTTTATCTTAAGTTTGAAAAGCTTTTACCAATGTTAATTTTTTTGTTCTCTTTATTCAACATATAATGGGGACACAGTAATACCGCTTTGTAAGACAAGAGGTTTCGTGTTACTTAAAAGCTGGAGCTACAGCATGTTACAGTAACTGTAACTTGTGAATTATTTATAACTTGGAAGAAATAATGGTTGTCCTAATGGCAAATCATTTTGAAGCTGGCTTTTTCGTTTTTCACGTCTGTCTGCGATGCCTTGAACCAATAAAAACTACAAAACCAAGAAGGGGCCGTTGAGAGAAGCTGTCCTGTCCTGTTCTACTGTCGCCTTCTTCCTATCTGTGGTGGAAATATCCTGTGTGTAGCTTTTGTGTTTTGCCTTCAGTAACAACATTGTCAATGTGGAGACCAGTAAGCTGCCTAATGCTGTGTTTTTATGATCACTTCAAGCCTGCGCTGCGCTGAAAGAGGCGGTTTAGCCTTCCTCTGGTTGCCTGTTCCCTCTCTTCTGCAAGCCAACATGTGTACCAGGTGATAGCTCCCACCGCAGATTGGGGACTTTCCAGGTTAAAACTGAACTGGCAAAATATGATTTTTAATGTGGATTCATTTAGTATTGCAGTTTGTGATGTAGCTGTAAAAATACTTGGTCTGGGGAAGGTGTTGCAGGGACGCAAATGAAGTGGGCAAGGGAGGGGTTTGATTGCTTCTGTTAGCAATAGTGTGAGCTTAAATGGGCTGTGAAATTATGACTAAATAGGAGTCAAGATATATGTTTTGTTTCCTAGCAAACAAAATTAGCTGTCCTTGTCTGTGCTAAGGATTGTTCAGGCATAGATTTTGCTGTACTGTCCTACTGCTGGAAGCAGGGTGAATATTAAATAAGGTTGAAACAAAGTTAGGCCACGCAGGTGAAAGTGAAGCTGAAGATGCTTGTGCCTGTGGTCATGGTAGTGCCATAATCATTTCCCACGTGCTAAAACATGTTAGAAGAGGGTTAAAAATCTACTACTGTTACGTGTTACGCTTGCTTAGATAGGATTTGAACAATTTTAAACTTAAACAAGAGGAGAAAGAAGGGGAAGAAAATGAAATTAAGATGCCTATGCTACTGAAAGCTGGGTTCCACTGCTAAATGTGGTTAGAAGAACTACCCTCTTTAATTCAACACCCACACACGCCCATCCCACAACACAAGAGCCTCCACCATGGAAGCGAAGCCACTGTACCGTTCTACTTTCTACAACAAAGACCTCCTTACAGAAGGGAGTTCCTCCAGAAATTTCCCATGTCTTTGTTTTATCTTGTACTACTGAAGAATAAGTTCAGATAGCTTCTGTTGTTAAAACCACTTGTGTCTATTGAATGTGCAAGCGAACTGAAATGCTGATGTACTTTTTCCCCAGGTTCCCAAGTAGTATGAGAAGGCCAAACCATGGCAAATCGAGAAGCTACAAAAAAACCAAGGTTTCCTTTAAGTATGGGAACATCAGGATGTGGTGTCACATGCCTTTTTCTCACCACTGAAGTCAGCACTGGTGACCCTACTGATCTTTCCTTCATGGTATAGTGCTTTAGCCATATCAATACAACCAAAGAGTTGCATATGAAATAGGGTCACTGAAAGTATCTGGCTTAAAAAGTAGTTACGCCAATGCTCTCCTTTCTTCCCCCACCTCCTCATCTTTAAATTGTCTGGTTTCACTGCAAGCCTGCAAAGACTTTTTAGTGGCATAATTAAGGGAACGGTGGGGCACAAGGACCTCTTTGGCTTTCCTGCGGATTAAAAAGACATGTGGAACTGCACCCCCAGTTTCAATCCAGCAAGGCGCTGTAGCACGTGCCTGTCTCAAATGTATGAATACTCTTACTGACGTCAATTGAAGTACTTGGAGCCTGTGAGTTAAGCACATGCCGAAGTGCTTTTCAGGGCTTGAGATTTTGCCATTCCTGTGTAAGAGTGTGTGCAAGTATTTGCAGGCAGGAATGTTAGTTTTCTAAGAGGGTGATAGCCATTTAATGGTTTTAATGGCTTTACTAGATGTAGTCCTGCTTGGGGTTTTTTTGCTCCTGAACTGTTTCTTTTCTCTTTTCCAGTGTCTTCTCTTAAGATCTTGTTTAAATGAAATAACTGTTCTACTGTTCTTTCGCTTTCCTTATTCTTCTCTTCACTATAGTGTGCATGTGTGCATTTTACAGTTCACATCCCCCACCCCCACCCCCACTTTACCTTCTAATCCCATGCTTTTTTCTTTCTCACATTTGCACGTATTTCTCCGATTGGGCTCCTCTATCCATGTTGTCTTTGTCTGAGGAAATTAGCTCTTACAAAGCTTCTGGCATCTCTTTGCAAGAAAGCAAAACGAACTATTGTCGCAGTATTTTTTTCTTTTCCTGAAGGCCAAAGTGGGGGATGAGGAAAGATTCCTGCAGTTCATTTGGGGGGCAGCTTCATAGAAAATCCTTTGGAAAGGGAGGGATTGCACTGTTGCTACTTGTCTCTCAAGCCTGCGTGCAGAATTTGAGTGTTGGTTATAGAAAATACTGGTTGTGTACTTACATTATGCAAGGCTCAGCAAACTGTTAATGCACAAATACTGTGGAGGAAAAGTACAATGTGGCCCTGCTTATCCCTTTTTTCAGTCCGTTTATGAACTTTTGGGAAATTGAATCCTGCTGATGTGAGCATTCAGGAAAAGCTAATTTCATAATTCACATACATTAAAGGCTTTTATTTATAGAACATTAATATTCATACTCTTTCAGTCAAGAGCAGCATTATGTGACACGACTGACCAGTCGTAAAAACCAGTGCACAGCTTCCATTATTGAAAGGATCTTTGCAATCTCCATTTGAGTATGACCTTCTTAAATAACTAAAGGTGGTCAGATTTCTTCCAGGGTGGCTGGCAGACCAGGTATAGTGATTTCTGGGCCCTGTTGCTTTGGAGAGTAGGAATACAATTTTCAGCATAAATATGTTAAGAAAAGTATGGTCTCTTAAAAAGTCTTCTGGGTAATATAATTTCTTTATATCATACTTAGTATTTCATTATAATACTACTTCAACTGGCTCCTATGAAAGCTAGTGGTGTATCATGCAGAGGAAGGAAATGTGTTTATGATATAGGTAATCATGTTTTTTCCCCCTCACAAGCATCTTTTCTTATATTCTTGTTAATTCCTCTTCCTTTTGTGGTGGCATTTTATGCCCGTTACTCTTGCAGTCAAGGATGCAGTGAAATTAATTCCCTGTGGGTATTTTGGAAATTACTGGTTCACTAAATTGGATGGAGGAGAGTGAAGGGATAAATTGTTATTTCCTTTTTTTTTCCCCACCAGCTTTTCTCAGATCCTGCCAGGGATGAGTCTGTCGTTTTCTCCCCTTATAGCCAGCATTATAATGCACTGTTAGTGCATTATAGCCCCCCATCTATTCATGCCTGATGACTGTTGAGGCCATTCCTGCTAGGCTCTGCCTCCTGGCCTAAATGGGACCAGGAGCAGCGTTCCTGTATGCATGCCTGTCTGTATGTGTCCTGCTTTCCCCTCTGGAATAGCATTGAGTTGACCACAGGGATTCCCTGGCAAAGTGGTCAGGAGCTTTTTAGCTTTTTGGAAGCTTTTTTTCAGGATATGCCTTTGCTTCTTTCTTTGTGTTCTATCATTTTCGTGTCTCTGTTCACCTTGCATAACCATGGGTAGGTATGTGGTACTGAGTGAGGAACTGCCTGGTTGTCAGCTCTGGAGAATCCATCTGCTTCACACGAGCTCTTTTCAGAGGTGCTTCAGAGTTGTCATTTTATTGCCTGCACGCTACAAGCATTACTGCTGCTACATCTGGGACATTGTCAGGGAAGCATGAGCGTGCTTAGCTCTGGAGAGCTAACCTGCCCTGCAGCACAGTTTGTGAAACCAAGGTTAGTATAATGTGAGAAAAATGGCCAGGATACGTATCTGTGGTTGGAGTTCTGCTTGCATGGAGGATGACTTGTCCTCAGTTCCCAGCTGGGTCCTACCACTGTCCCTGTCTTTAGCCATCTTGGTGATATTTTTGCTGCTTTTACTTTTGTGTGCTCCTTCAGTCATAGTGTCATGATCATGCCTTCGGAAGGTCAGCTACAGCATGGCCAATGGGCATGATAGCTTAGGAGGGAAGTGCGTCTTCGTTTTTTACAACGGAAGAATATGCATGAGCACACTGAACTGTTGTCTTTGGAAGAAGACTTTAAAGATGTCTGTTCAGGCATGCTTTTGAAGGTGTTCTGAAATTTTCTCTCAACTACCCTCTGTATAAGTGATTTATCACCATTCTTCTGTTCCCGTGGAGCAGTAAATCGCACCTGGGCTGAAAAGCTATCTTTTTCCTTAAAAGGCTTCATACATTTGCACCACTTCTTCCTTTATTCCATGCTCTCCAAATGTCCTGATATTTTTTTCCCACCAGAGAAGATCCAGTATTTTAATCAGGAACCCACGTGTTATAAAGCTGAAGCAACATAGTATATAGAACTTCAGCTTTGAAAACTTATTCCTCTGTGGAAGAATGCCATTGAGATAGTTCCAGCTGGTTTCCAAATTTTCAGTCCACTACACTTTCTCTGTGATTAGATCATCTTCTTCAATAAAAGCAAGGATCTGCAGTTGATCTGAGGGAGTTAATACATAGCTTAATTTCAACACACATGAATAATGTTAAGCCCATGCATAAACTAGTCTGGTTAAAGAGAAGAACAAAATAATAGGTGATGTCTTGAGGCAGCCCTTTGAAACAAGAAGTGATGTCTTATAAATTTTTAAGCACGTAAGAAAGAAGATTGAATAGCTGGCATTATTTGTGACGAAAGACTCTAAGAACAATTCTAAGACTGGCTGACTGACCTACTGTTCAGCGTAGGAACTAGAACAACTTCTAGTAAGGCAAATCTCAGTTATAGCGGACTGGTTATCAGGGCTCCTAATCCTCTCATAGATAAGAGAATATAAAACTGTCAAAAACAGGGTTTTAAATCAGCATCGCCCAGGTTCCTGTCATTTGCATTGCCTTTTTTTTTTTTTTTTTAAATTGGTTTAGTTGTTTGTTTGTGCAGGAAGTCTCTAGAGAGAAATGAAGAATATTTCCACAATGATACAACCTTTAGGTTCTTGAAGGTGCAAGTATCAGCTCTCAGAGTTGCCTGTAACAAAACTTCAGTTGTTCTTCGTGCATTCATGTATTTCATACTTGGTTCATGCTGCAGCATGAGAAAGTTCTCTGGAGCAAAGTGTAATGCTCTACAGCCTCATCTAATGATATTTTCCAGTGCCTGGCTTGTCTAATGCCTATCTAAGTAAACTTTCTCAGCTCTTCTGTGTTGGTGGCAAGGTTGGTAATCTCACTGTTCTTTCTGTAGAAGATTCATGTGTCTGGCTCTTCCTGGACTGGGTTGAAGAGCTGCTTTATTGTCACTTCCGAAAAGTACCTCTGCCCATGTTTTCTCGGCACAGCAAGTCTCCTTGTTATTGTCAGTTTAATTTTCTGGTGTGGAGGACCAATGCAAATACTACTAGGGCTTAATAAACAGCCTACCTTTGGATGACTGTTACTGTTGTGATAAAAATGATACAAGGTTGGTTGCTTATTGATTTATGCATTTTGGCCATCTTCCAGGATGAAACTAACTTCATTACACAAGAGTTTCAGAACAGTACAGAGTTGTCCATTTATTTCCTTCAACTGTTATTGAGCTGACAGCTTGCCTTTGGAGGGTCATATATTCGAAAGCTGCCAATTAGATCTTACTTCATTTTAGCCAAATGTGGCACAGAGTCTGAAGTTCATTTTCTCCCTAATATCCCGCCCCCCCCTAAGTTTTTTGCCTTCTACTCTCTCTCCCTTCCTTCCCCTTCCCTTCCCCTCAGTTCCTCCTGCTGAAAATAAAAAAGACCTGGGAACAAAGGCAATGTCACAAATAAAAGGAATTAGTTTTTTTGTTGTTGCTGCCCGTAATTTTGGTTTCTGTTAATAAGACTTTAGTTTCTCTGGCTACATCAGTTCTGTGTTGTGGAGAAATGCACGGGTTTCAAAAATGGTAAATGGAAGATACTTTTCATCTTGCTATTTTTGCTAACCATACTCCTACCTCTAAATTAGCTGCTTATTTCCAAATTGCTTCTTGTGACTTTGTTTTCCTCCTCCTACTTCATCAGTGCTCTCTGCTGCCTTTTTGGTACCTTTACTTTGGAATTCACCATTTGGAAGCCTGTGTGAAGTCATCATGGGGAAGTCTACGTACTTAGCTGAGTAATCCTCTAGATGCAGGAGAAATGGGGGGGAAGACAAACCATGCACAATATCTGCCTATGTACTACTTGAAATCAGAAAGTATACTTCTGTTGTGGTATCCAGAGAAATAGTTTCCTCACATTGAGAAGTTGTGAGGATAGGCTTAAAATTGTTTCGTGTTAGTGAGATAGCACCTTAATTCTTCTGTTTTATGCAACTTAGCTGCTTTTTTTACATGTCTCTGTGCATTCTTGAAAAAATACATGTTTTTGTGGTTCAGTCTTAAAGAAATGTTCCTAATAACTAAGCAAGATGAGCTGAAAAGTCTATTTTATAAAGTGGACAAATTTATTTGGACTTCTCTGGCCTCTTTTAAATGCGATGTTAAATGCAATGGAAGAATAGAGTTTCAGTTCTGAACCAATGTATTCTGTCTATAAAAACTCTTTTTCAATTAATTACTTTCAAATTACTTTTCCCAAGTCATTCCTGACTCTTTTTTCAATACATATTTATGTAGTTGTAAAGTGGAAAAATAATATAATCAATACCTGACTAAATATTACTATTTAATGCATTAAGCTCCTTGCTTTAGTCCCCCAAAAAAACTCTTTGAGTGGTATTAGGTGAAAGCATGCATATGTCCATTTCCTCTAAGAGTCTGTCTCAAATTCCTTCTGATTTGAAGATCAATAATTTTGATAGCCATTTGAAATTTTAGCTGCTTATACATTCATTTTATAGAAGGTTGTCATGTGTTTTATAACTTTAATGTGGATTATTTCTTAATTTTGCCTTGTTTCCTACATAAGCAATATTCTGTAATTACCTGATTCACTGTGGTGGTGTGTAAATGAAACTATGAAATCTGTTGTCAATTAGCAATCAATGTGGTATCCATATTTTTAAATATTATAAACTGCCTATTAGAGCTAATTTTCCAGGGCATCTCTATCTCCGTTCTTAATGTAATGCAGAATATTTTACAATAATGCCTAGGTTAACAATGATAGTCTTGCTGTATTGTGCAAAAAAGGCTTCTGTGCAGACCCAGCTGGGTTTCAGGCTTAATTCATTGCTCTATGGTGGGATCACCACAGCTGCTGTGGGGCCTTTACAAATGCAAAAAAGCTGTCAGTGTTTGTTCCATCAGATGCATAAGTGATGAGGCCAAGTTGAGGAATCCATTCCAGTGTGCGGTGTGCATGCTGGAGGCATTATTGTTTACAGAATTAGTGTCTTAATGCTTTAAAATACACGGTGCGTGTTTTGCCTTAGAGCAAAATATTTTAGGAGTAAGATGGTTTACGTATCCTCTTCAACTTAGTCCTCTCTTCTAGCAGCGTTTGCCCTGACTCATGTAAATCTGTGCGTCTGAATTACTGCACTGTACCTACCTCAGTTGTGAGTCATTCAGTGCTCCTCCTGTCTCATGCATCATTTTTGCTAGTACTTTGATTACCGTAAGCAGTCACAATTAAATAATTGCACAGCTTTAATGCAGATTCCGCCCCCCCCCTTAACTGTCAACTGGAGGAGTTGCACGAGCAGTCTCCTATGGTCACCAGGAGTCAGAGCACTTCTTTTGGCTGTCAAGGCTTGAACGGGGTTCCTTCCAGCCAATTAGAGAGTAACGATGATTGGTTTCAGAGGGTGCTGTTTAAGAATGCAAAGCATGCCTCCGTGGTGGGGCTGAGCACACAGTTCCTCTACCAATTCTCCTTTCCTTGGGTTGAGGCTCCAGGAATGTAACATGGAGTAGGGCTTTTGCTCACATGATGCCAGACTGGCTTTTGGGGGGGTAGGAGGAGGAGGGGGGTGGTGGTGTCAGGTTTTAAATTGTTTTTCTCTGGGAGCGTTCATGTGATCTTCCAGTCTTTGTTGGAGTCTGTTGGCTGCGTGCACCAGGTTTCATTAGGGCATGCCACCCTTCCCTGTATCATGTAACTCCACCGATAATAGGCATTGCAGGAATTTTAACTAATGCGCTGTTTAAGCTGTCGTCGCTATGATTTTATTAAATGTGCTTGCAGCGTGGAATTTTGCTAATGCTATAGAGTGATCTGTTATGCAAATTGAATGTAAGAATGGGCTAGTGGGGATTTGTTGTCTGTATATTGGAGACCTGTCTTCTGCGCTTGGAAATGAAATGAGCTAAATGGTGTCAGCGTAGGCAGCTGCTGCTGAAGTGCTCGGGCAGCCTTTGCTGTCCTGGTTGGGGGTGCAGTACTGTCACCAGAGGGGCAGAGTTTGGTTTGTAGGGAGGCACGGCTGTCGGGAAGCATGCTCACGGACAGGCATTTCAGCGGGCAGGTACGGCGTGAGTTGAACAGTGTGAGTATAGGATAGCTTAGGCACAGGCGTATACAAATTAGGTTATGAGATTTATTCTGACTGGTCGTCACAGCCGGGCAAAGCTGTGTTCTCGCTTAAGCTCTTCTGCCATAATGCAGGCAGATTCCTATGCTGGAGCAAACGGTGTTTAGCTCGGCACACGACTAGTAGTATCCATGTTTGCTGGCTAAACCCTTGGCCTGGGGCTAAAGCAATGCTTCTCCAGGTGTGACGAGGATAATCTCGAGTCCTGCTAGCTGAAGTGGGAAGGCAAGGGAGTTCGGCTTCGTTTCCAGCATTGCTGCTTCACTGAGGCACAGGAGCTGCCGTAACCCAGCAGACACAAGAGAAAGATTCATCTCCTCCCCGTGCTTGTTGCTGCTCTCGTCGCCTCTATTATCTGTAGGCTCAGGCTCAAAACATGACCAACCTCCTCTTCTCGTGCTGTTCCAGGGAGCAAGTTGCTCACAGCGCTGCCTCTGCCAGCGCTTTGTAGCTAGAAAAGCAGCAGCAGCAGCCGAAAGAAACCCCCATCTGGCAGCCGGTGCCCTCCCTTTCCCGCACCTCATTCACAGTCGCTGTAAGCGCTACCATTTATTTCCCATGGAGTCTCTGTTGCTATTTTATTATTTGTTGTTCGCTGCGGGGCTGGGAATGGTGTGGGAGGGCTGCTCGGGGGGTGCTGAGCAGGATATAGCGGCAGCAAGGACCTGGAGGAGCTGAGCTGTCAGTGCTGGATCCATCCCTCCGCTGTATAAACTGGGGGAAGAAAGATAGTGGGCTTGAAACTGCAGCAGAGCGCTTTCTCTTGACAGAGGTGGAAATGGGTTGAATGTTTCTGAGGGAGGTGGATTTAAGAAAAAACAAAAGGTCTTTCTGTTTTTTTTTTAACGTTAGGGTCCTGCTCAGCCTCACGGCGCAGTAGCTTGGCTTTGGATAGATGGAAATAAAGTGCCCGAGCACATCATGGGGCATTTGTATTTTGGGGACACAGTGTGGGGCTGAGCTGGGAAGCTGCCATTTGGGGTGTGCACACGGTGGGGTGGACGAGCTGCTACGCTAATTCCCCAGCAATGGAAACCTGCTTTTGTGAGACACGGGGAGTCCTCCCGGGCAGAAAATGGGTGCCGGAGTGCCAGGAGGTGAGGTTTGTGCCCGTGGTGTGGCTGTTCCCAGGGGCACGCAGGCTGCTCCGGCACCCTGGCCCCGCACGGAGCAGCCCGAAGTTGAGCAGGGACAAGGCCTCTGTGCTGCTGGGGACCCTAATAAGAAGCCAAATTCTGTCCTGAATGCCACAAGTGCTCCCTGAGGGGATGGGGAGCAGGCAAGCCCACCTCCTGAGGTCTCCCTCAGCATTATTTTTTCCTCTGGCTCTCTGCTCCTCTGGAGCTCAGGTGGCAGAAACAAAGAAACAACGATTAAATGCAAAAGGTGGAAGGAGCAGAAAGGGAACTGTCTTTTTCCCCTTCTCCCAGGGCTGGTTAGCTGCCTCCACTGCCTGTCCTGGGGGGAGCAGCGGCGGCGGTGGTGGCGGCGGCTGCTGCTGCTGCTGCAGCAGCATCCCTGCCCTTGGCAGCATCCTTGCTTCTGCTGTGAGACCAGGCTGACCCTCGAGTTTGAGCTTAGGGTAAGAGCTGCTTCATGGGAATATTTTAAAAATGAAACCAAATTATCTACAGTATAATTTATTTTTAAAAAAACATGTATTGTTATATAACCAGACTTTAGAAAAACTCAAATTTTGAGCCAAATCAGCTTTGTGGTTTCCTGTTGCCCTTTGAGTTGCTGGTGCCATGCCAAATCGTGTTGGTAAAGAAAACACTTTAGTAGTTACATATAGTCTTGGAGAGATTTAGCTGTCCTGAAAAATGCAGTAGTAATGTTTGAGGTATAAGAAGCATTTTTATTATTCTTATTTATTGAGATTTCTCCGCTCACTCCAGTATGTTAAGTCACTAATGAGGAAGTAATGGAAATTGGGATTCCAGCTTTATATTTAGACTCGTAAATGCACTGTCTTTGGAAATACTTTTGTTGGTGTTAACGCCGATGTCTGCTGTGCTAGTGTCGGGAATGTGTTTCATCATAGGAGGCTGTGTTAAGCAATTGTCCCCTTGCTGGTGAATTGGCTCTTGATGGAGATTCAGAAGAGCTTATTTTAATTAGGCTTTGTTTGAAAACATGGCTCAATCTACTAATTGAGGTAGGTGCTACTTCCCAGTGGACTTCTTACAGTGTTAATGCAAAATTGTTTGCTTTTTAAGCATACTTCTTCTGTCCTGTTTATATGAGAGACAGCCAATTGTGTGGCAAGAACTTCATATTTAATATTAGGAAATGAAAAAAAACTTAAAGAAGCACGTGGTTAAAAACATCAAAACACTCTACTGGGAAGTTAGATGAGGAACATGGAGGTAATGTGGTGTCACTAACGAAGCACCGAGGCTTTGGAGGCAACAAATTGGCCTTGCAAAAGCAGTAGTGAGCACTGAAAACACTGATGCATGCCCTCTGAGGTGATACATGGCTTTTTACTGGATACCCACCACCGCTGGTGTGCTCACCTCTTCCTGTGGCAATTCTAACATAAGAGAGAGCTGCTTTCTGTGCTTCGGTTGACAGGAGGCACGTTAATATGTGGCTGCCCAGTCTGCTTCTCTTTTAAATAGCTTAGCTGACGTTCAAGGCTGAGGGAAGTACAAAACAAACTCTGACAATCTTTCAGATGTTTTAATTAAAAGTGATGGAAGTGGAGAATTAGAGCTGCTTCTGTGCTAGGATGGCTTATTCAAACATGCAGCTTAACCAGTTAGACTGCAAGGTGGAAAATGCTGGAGATTGTGTATCTGAATTAAGCAATTTTAATTTGGTCTTTCATCTGTGTCATTACCGAGGGATATCCTGCAGGCTGGTTTAATGAACTCAATCTAGAGGTGTGTAGAGGCACATCTCTTTGCTTGACAGCAGCAAGATGGCATGCTATGACTGGCAGACATATCTTCAGCTTGTGTAATTGTCTGCTCTTGTCATATGATGACAAATGGAGCGATGATCATATTAAACAACAAAAAAGTTCAAAGTAACACGAAGGCTCTGAATAAACTCTTGGAATCAAAGAGATTCTCACATGACAGCATGTCAGCATGGGTATTTTTAGTCTGAATTAATGCAGCTATAGGAAACTCCCCTCCCCCAGAGAAGTATTACTGTGTTAAGTTAAATGTCAGTCAGAATTTTTAGCCTAAATTCTCCACTTCCTACAGGTGTGGGAGCTTGCCTCATCAGTGCTCAGTCTATGTTGCACATGTCAGCAAGGAAAAAAGTGTCCCAGGTCAGAAGTTTTTAAAAAAAATAAAAAATAAAAAAAATTAGTAACTAAAGTTTGTCTGTTGACTGACAAATCTGATTTCTTTGAATGAGCTTCTTCCAAACCCAGTTGCAATAAGGATGAGATCATGCAGAAAAATTTCATCAGGAACTGAGCATAGTTTGGAGTTTTGGCAAATAATATTTGAGAGGAATAGAAATTCCCTTTTTTTCCCTTTTATCTCTCCAGTTTTCTCTCTCGTCATGGATGCAAGCTAATGCGCTTATATGCATTTATGGTGTGAGGTTTTAATTTTTGCAGAGTAAACTGTCTTTCCGATCAGACTAAGGTCAAGTTCTATGAGAAATATTTTTTCCTTTTGTGAATAACAGAATCCTGCAGAAGGTAAGTATCCTTCTGAAAATCCAGGAAAGATATTTTAAAACAAAATGCAGTTTTAGAGCATTGGAGAACAGGAGCTGCAAAGTAAAGAGCTCATGGGACAGAAGGGGTGTGCCCCCCTCTTTTTTTTGCCCCCCCTCTTTTTTTTGCCCCCCCCTTTCCCTCCCCATAGGAACTGGGACTGAGTATAGTTAACCATGGGGGAAAATAAGTGATATAGATTACCAGTAGTATTCCCTTCTTGGTGCTTACAGTTCTACCTTGGTCGGGTTGATATCTATGTCACAGTTTTAATTAGGATTTCCTGGTTTTTTTCCC
Source organism: Burhinus bistriatus (assembly GCA_013397275.1). NCBI lineage: Eukaryota > Metazoa > Chordata > Aves > Charadriiformes > Burhinidae > Burhinus > Burhinus bistriatus. Next base: position 17,863 of record VYXH01012720.1, read on the forward strand.
CCCTTTCTTTCTCTCTCCGTCACCCCCTGCCCCCAAATCTTTCTGTCTTCTGTTAGGGGGAAAAATGTTTTCAGCAATTAAAAACCCCACACATATGCTACCACATGTGGCCAGAGGAAAACTTTCTCTTCTGAACACTTTATTCATAAAGTTCATAGAAAATTGCTTTACTTCTGGATTGTCATCCTTGTGTGGTATCCCGGCCTCAACAGCACTTTTTAGACGCTCTTCTCCGAAAAGATGTTTTCAGGGCAGCTGCCCTGGAGCTGGGCTCTGCTGCCGTGATGTATGTGGGGGAACACAGCATGTCCAGCCCAGAATTCAGCAGTACTCGTCACAAAACGTGTCTTAAGTACAGTCTTTTTCTCTTGTTGGTTGAGTTGGTACCTGGCAGGAAAATGCTTCATCTTTGTGATTTCTGAAGTATCCTTAGCTTACTTTTGGATTTGGAAATTTTTACTGTAGTGGTCCTGTAGTTGTTTAATCGTAATGAGAATAGTGCTTTGCACATGTACACCTCGTTAGTTGGTACAGCTGGGACTCTCAATTTCAGCAAAAAAGTAGGCTTAGTCAAAAGAGTGCCTATGCAAAAATAGCACTGTACTACTCAACAGTTAAACCTGTGTGAAATATGTCAGTTCACGAAATCTCTGTGTATCAAGTCTCTTAATGCATTGACAAAGCTGATTTTTATTAGCCGTTTTATTCTTAACATTGTGCAACTTCCACCTTCTGCAGAAATTACATGTAGCTACTGCTTTGGTACAGGTATGAGTAAAGTCATATCTGTATCAAGAACATGCGATGTTAGAAAGCTTAAGTATAATTCTGTACCTAGTTTTGGATATAGTTCCTTGTCTGTTTTTAAAAATGCGCTAATATATCATTTTTCCATACAGATGAGAGGCAAAGGAGCAACATTCATGTTAGACTTTTGCTCCTTTAAATGTTGAATAAGCCTGAATCCTAGAATTGTTGCAGGAAAACCAGTTTGATTTGCAATCTCAGAGCTACAGAAAAATAGTTTTATACTTTTTGTACTAGTATGTTTTGGTATGAAGGGCAGTGGAGAGCTGGTAAACCTGGACTCTGCATTGCTGTATAAGCTGCAGTATAAACGTACCTTGAGAAGGTTTGCTGCCTTAACCCTCTTCTCTTACCAGTAGAGATGAAAATTTGGGAGTAGGGTTGATGTAGCTTAACAAAGGAATAAAGCTAATTGGGCCTATTTGCTTGTCTTATCGTTTGAATAATAGGAGGTAAACAGAGGTGCAATTCAACATCTGGACCGTTCATGCAATGATAGGGAAGGTGGAGGTAGGTTGTAGAGAGCTTTAAAGTGTGAAACAGCAGAGAAAAGGGAATCAGTCAAGAAATGCAAAGATGGAAGTGACCAAGCCAACAGAGTAGTTATAAAAATGATTTCTATGAAATATTATGATGGGATTCATAAATGTGGAGTGAAAGAATATTGCAGTAATGGGGAAAGAAATGAGTGAGAGTCTTTCACAAAGCATTTTAGCTCTGAGGCGTATTTGTGTCCCTGCAGCATTTTGCAGGAAGAATTGGCAAGATTTGTCCTGGTATCAATACTAGTGCCTACAGAGGGGTTTGAAACACTTGATAACCATATTGTATTTTGAGTGAAGGGTAGTCAGTCGGTAAGTTGCAGGGTTTTACAAAGCTGTTCTTGCAGTTGTGTGCAGAAAGGTGGGGGCTGGTTCTGTTATGACTCTCCCAACAGTAAGGGGAAGAGATTGTCAACTCTTCAATCATCTGTCTTCATTTTGACTGCAACAAGAAAATGTTTGGAAATGATGCAGGCAGCATCTTCAGGGACACTAGAAAATAGCATGTTTATCGTGGTAAACAGTCAGTTGACTTACTCTACATCTCTGTGATCATTTCCACGTTGGTTTAAATCTGAGATTCATTTATGTGTGAGCTGGTGGCTTACATGTGGTGGATATGATTGTTGACTGGCTTGCCAGGATGCAGTCAAGTGCTCTTGGTTAACACCACTCATCAGCCACTTCTGTAATTGCCATGTGTTGGTCAAGATGATTGTGTAGCATCTTTCAGTTGAGCAGCATAAATTTGGAGCTGGAAAGGATGCATCTTCTCTGGTCAGCCTCTCCTTTTCCTTATTTCTGTTACTAATGGAGTATGTATATGGGTGTATGTGTGTGTGTATATAAGTGTGTGTGTATTTCTATATGTGACCCAGGTGAGGTAGCGTGAGGTAGCGTGAGGTTTCTAGCAGTTTGAGAGGCCGGTGGGAAAGCTCCTGCAGGTTGATATGGGAGAGGCTCTTTTTGAAGGTAGCTGCTGCAAGGTTTTTCCTGTCTTTTTCCTTCATCCATGTTACTTTAGATGGCTTTTACCCTTCTTTATCTGTCCCTGATATTCTTGTCACCCTTCTGCCATACACGCGCACTTCAAATTGTGTGGCAGCAATATGGGATTATGGGGTCCCAGCTGGATTAGATTGCTGGGCAGTCTGATCTCATTATAGGACATCTCTTCTAGTCATCTCATACACAGGACAAGAAGAGGTTGTAACCAGTGCTGCATGCCTTGTCATAAATCTTAGTTCAGGACTGTATAAACAAACATGTTAAACATTTGATTTTTCAAAATAGTAAATTGTATCTTTCCTTCTGCCTCTCTGCTCTTTCTCCTCCCTTCCATCTTCTGCCCTCACCTTTCCACAGGAATTCTCTTCTGCAGTTTCAGTGTAAAAATGAGTCTCTAGGCTTTCGGAAAAGACTTGGGGACTTCTTAGCCCTGTAGTTGATGCATTTCAGCATGTTACCGCTATTTTACACTGGCTGCCAGGGCTCCTGAAGCTCTCCTGGATCACCCATCGATTCCAAGCTGGTTGCTATGACTAGCATACTGATTCAGTATGAAAATGTATTCATTTCATAGCATAATTAATGATCTCTTACTGATCCTGAAGCCATCTATGTGTTTCAGATTCATGTAAATATTTTGGGGAGGATCCTTTCCATTCTGTAGGCAGCACTGTTTAATCAAAATGTCAGTAGCTGGTATCAAGTGGCAGGATTAGTCCTTGCCGTAGCCTACAGAGGAGAGGTTTAGTGCCTGGAGGGTGTAAGCAGTACAGCCAAAACGCCTCTGCTACGTACTTCAGTGTCATTTATAGAATTTTGAACTGTGTGCTAAGGAAGAATAAAGCAAACGTAAATGTATTATTGCTCCTATTATAACACTTCAGTAGGATAAAAAGAGAGAGAAAAACTTCAATAGCTCTGATGATAGCCTGCCAGAGTAAATGTTGGCTCAGGAGCAACTGTGGTAATGTAGCTTTTTCTCTAAATCTGTTTGAGTTAAACGAGAGCAGGGCCAAGCTGAGAAATGAGTTTCTGTGTAGTGCTGTCTCTGCTGCTTCCAGGGCGCTCTGGATTCTGCAGTTCCCTCATCCTCTCTGTCCCTCCTCGGGTCTCAGCAGAGCTGAGTGGGTCAGGCCGGAGGCTCTATCACAGTCACCGGCAGCAATAGCGTTTATATTGCACATGACACCAGAGGGAAGGAGGGGTATCTGAGCAGGCGAGATTTTACACTTAAATGTGGCGCTTACTGATAGCATGGTAAAATAATAACTTTAATTAAAAAAATATATGGTGTGAAGAGTGGGGGCTGGCACGGGTGTCTGATTCTTTGGTATCTGACATCTGGGTTTACTTGTGAGTTTGTGGGCATGAGTTCAGCTTTAGTCTGGTCTTACAGCTAAGACACTCTTCTGCTTTTAGGGCTGTATAAATAGAGGAGCTGTTTATAGGCGGCTTCTGAAATACATGGGGAAACGACCATTTTTAGCATTTTAATTTGAAACACATGTAGATGCAAGTTAAAATCTTATTTATTTAGTCTCTTTTGGGATCAGAGGGAGAAAAACGTCTGCAATGAAGACAAAGGGTTCCAGAACCTGTGGAAAGATGTTCTTGCTGCTCATGGCTGTGGTGATGGCGATTGCTTTTTCCCTTGTTGGGTGGGAGGTTTGCTGCCGCTTTTCAGTTCCTTTAAACTGGTGGCTGAAGGAGAGACGCTGGACTAGCTTTAAAAATTGTTAGTGCTAGTTTTTCTAGGTCATAGGTATTAAGTAGAAGAGTAGGGTGTAGTTGAATGGAGAAACTTTCCTCAAGATGCTATCAGACATGAAGGTAAATGGGAGACAGTTTGACTTTGGGTTCAATATTGTGATTGTTATAGCAAATGCTCTTGTTACCTCTATTCATTTGTACCGAGAAACCAAGAGACGCCTGGAAATCAACCAGCTACAAACCCAAGCTTTTGATTAGAAACAAAAAAAAATTGTAGTAGGCCTTCTAAGGATCGACCCACAGATGTTGCATGGGCTTGACCTGGTCTTGGCTAGAAACAAAATGTCAACACAAATTCCAAAGATGCCCTTGATCTTTGTGTCCATGTTTGAAAAAGATGGCTGTGGTTTCCTGGTATCTAAGCATTGGAAAACAGCAGGAACCACAGGTACTGCAGTATTACTGCACCTTTCTATTGTAATCCCACTGAAATTTCAGTTAATCGTGAGGCAAGATCTTCATCTGGTGGAAACTGGCAATTGAATTTTAATAGATCTCTGCTGAGTGAATTCCTCCTCATGGGATTCTTTACTTTCAGTCCCCTGTACCAGCTAGTATACTCAATGCCGCGACATAATTTGGCGGGGGGGAAGGCAGGGAAGAATGAGAATGGAAAGGGCAGCCAAGATATACATACGCATATGAAAAAAAAAATCATATTGTGGGAGCTTTTAAGGTGAAGGATAGTAAATATATATGCGATTAGATAATTTACCTTAGCATCGCAAAGCGTTGCTGTTTAAGAATCAGTTGTAGCAGGGAGGATTTGTTGGGGCTGTGCTGTTGTGATATTCTTTAATTTATATATGCTCCTTCCTAATAAAATGTGTCAGTACCATTGTATGTTAGTTTGGTTTCCTGCCTCTCTTTCTCTTACAGTGTTCTAGTTGGAGACAGGATTACAGTCTTGGGAACCTCTGTTTTGCACATGTCTGTGCACTGCTCATGAAGAGGCAATCACTGTAACTCATAAATATGTGCACTCGTCCTCCAAAGACATATAAAACATATTTGAGCTATAAGGCTATTCAAACATGAAGCAATGCTGATGACGACATGCAAACCACAAGGGGGAAGCTTGACTGGCTCAATCTTTTTAGAACCTGGAAATGTTTGCATAGCCTTGTTGCTCGTCTGTGTTTTTTCCTTGGTAGGTAGGTATCAAAGAGTTGAGTGAAACACTTTCTTCAGCTGTATAGTATGTTAAATCCTATGCTGTTGTCCAGCTTTTTAGTTTAAAGTCTGGTTTTCTAGTTTTCTCCACCTTGCTTCCTACAGCTGCAAAAAAAATATGGTAGTGACCTGAGGACCAGCATGCACAATCTGATTCTCGGCATGCAGTGGTTCTCCTGTTGGACAGTGTGCAAGAAAAGCTGTGTAACCTAAAAGAGATGCCCGTGTATTATGTGGTGCAAGTCACATGCAGCTTTATAATCAATGCATTCCTGCACCAGAAGCAGTTTCAGGGAATGTTGGATCATGCATGGAGTGAAGCTGGACATGATTATGACCAGAAAATACATTGCTGTCTTGTAAGGAAGACACACTAAATGAGTTGTTTGGTTTTGTTTTTTTAAAATGAAATTTCAAATGGATTTTCTTCCCTTCCTTTTATGCTACTTCCTTTCTCAGATTTGCCCTCCCAGGCCAGAGGAGGAGACAAATTGTTCTAATATCTTTTATAATTTTTCTTTCTATATGTTTTGCATGTTAAAATGATTCTGCAATACTCCAACTGTGAACAGCACTTTTTTTTTTTTTTTGATGACTGTAGTAAAAATCTGTAGCACTCCTTTCCCTGTCCTCTGTCATCTGATAATTATGGAAAAACTGGTTTGCCAAAGTTGTGACTTCACGTGGGCTCAATTCATCAGGAAATGTTGCTTTTAGATTTTATAAATTTGAGATTGTGCATCTTGAGGCTGAAGGGTATAGCAGAGCTGAGGACTGCCCTGTTCTTTGGACAAAATGGTGGGTCATTGAGGCAGAATCAAATTGGTGTTATTTCTACAACTAGTAAGAAATGACGTATACGTAGTTGTTAGTATGTTATCAATTAATGGATCATCAAATAGAAAATTTGAAAGCACATGTTGTATTATCTGTGATTTCCTGTGGTAGGGATGCCGAACTTCATGTTGCTTACAGCAGCCAGATGGACTTACGGTTGGTCCTGACTGTGTCTAAGGTGCAAGCCTCTGTCTTAGAAAAATAACAACCGTGAATATTTCCAAAGAGCTGGAGACTTCCCTGGCTCTGCAATGGGGAGAACAGAGGCTTTAAGAAGGATGCCGCCACTTGCCATGCAGTGAGGCATGCCAGGTGTCATGGTTTGGCAAAACTTGTTTACTTGGTTTTGCATCATTTAAAGGCAGGAGGAATTTTTTTACTGTGAATTTGGAGCAGCATTTGATCTGCTTGTCCTTTCTGAGTCCTGCAGGAACGTGTGACTGCATCTTTAATTTCTCCTGGGCACAACTGCCAGAAATAACTTGTGTGTTCCAGGGCACTCCAGCCCCAGAACTGCCCCTCTAACCCACTTCCCGGCTCCACCGGGCTATAGCGAGTGGTGTCTCTGTGTGTCAGCATTCCAGAGGAGATGCAGTGACAGTGATACTGAACCACGCTAACTTGACCCCTCGGTGACTACAAGGCTCTTTGGTTGATGGACCAGACCAGACTGGTCTGGACTGTCAGCTGTGGTGTTTTTCTTTTAATGATGTTTTGCAAAATATTTATTACATTGTTCTGTCCCTCCTTGTATTTATGAAAGGAGATGACTGCTTACGTGCTTCACTTGACAGAACTGATGAATGTCTTAAAATTGGTTGTGGGTTCCTTTGGAAGAGGTTTTACTTTTGAACCACGTGCATCATGAGCTGGTAGAGGGTAAAGACAGCTCATTCCCTAATTTTTGCCGAATATGTTATACATGTCTTTTCATTTGTGGAAGTGCTGAGAGGGAGAGCGGAGGCAAGAAAGAGAGCAAAAAAAAATTGCCCAAACTGGTCAACTGGAGTTGTGGGAAAAGTTATAGTGATGTTTGGTGTGTGCGTTACTGTTTGGTTTGACTTTCTGTTGATGAAATTGATAGCTAGTTGGGACATTTCTTTCTGTGACACCCGTATCTTAGCAAAACTTCCTGTTGTCACCTAGTGCTGCTGAGTATCTGCTGCCTTACTGACAGAACACTGGGTACCATCCATGCAGGGCTTGTACTTGGAAGATCTTGGAGCCTGGCAGTTCATGGATGTTGCATTTGTAAAATCAGATTTGGGTAAAAAAAAGCTGTGTTACAATGGCTTTGCTAACACCCCTACTTTGATTTAAAGAAAGAATGTTTAAAAGGAAAATGTGCTTCATTGTAACAGCTAGATTAAAAAAAAAATAAAAATTGCACATTGTTCATTCACTTTGTGTTTCTCCCCATACAATGACATGTAGACTAAGTTTGAATGCAAGCCTGTCTTGGAGGAAATTTTGTTAGGTATCCTACCCTGTAAATTCAGTTTAGAGAGTTCCTTAAGCAAATAACGGGTAGATTTAAAGGACTAAAACCCTATACACTTTTGAGCGGAGGCCTTTTCATCTTGGAATACAAATAACTAATTCCTCTCAGTCTCTAAAAAGAAGCACAGCATTTGCTCTTCTTTCCAACTTGGCAGCTAAATGAAGGTGGTGCAGTCAAAAGGAAGTGGCTGCAAAAAGATGAAGCATACTGGTTGTGAATCTGCCAAAGGTGGCCAGCTGTATTGCTATTTTCAGCTAATTCTATGCACTTAGTCAGAGTTTTCGCTTAAATTAAAGACTAAAGGTATATTTAGTGATCATTAGGTTCTCCTCTATAAAAGGTTTTGTTCCGTGGTTTAATAATGGGGATGGCAGGGAAACAGAAGGTAGCCAGCTAACCATTATTGTATCTTTTCCTATGCTAAAATGTATTGAGTCCCTGTGATCTTTAGAGGTTTTAATTTGTACTTTGTGATAAATGCCTCTCTTGGTAGAGCCACGTCATTCCAATTCTTGACTTCTTCTCTTTGGTGGGATTGTTTTGGAAAGAGTGAGCCATTGGGAGCACTGTACAAATGCTTTGTGTGAAAACTACTGATACCAAATAAATGCTTGAGCTAAATACCCTGTAAGCGAACTTTGCAGTCTGGGTATCCCAGCCCTGTCTGGAGTGAAGGGTACCTGGGGTTAAAAGCTGCTGATCATGCTCCTAGTTCCTCAAGTTTTTGGAACTATACTTTGCAAACCTATTTCTGAGGGGAAAAGAAAATGGAAACCAAGTAAGCAAGGTTCGCTTCTGGACATGCAAACTTTTAAAGTTTCTCTGAGACTTAGAGGAATTAAAAAAGAAAGGGAGGGGGAGCAAGAAGTGGTGGATTTAGGTTTATAAGGACAACTAGAAAAGTGTATGTAGAGCTTTTATATGTTTAAAAAAAAAAATCTGTTAAGTCATTGAAAAAATAATTAGACAATAGGCATTCCTACAATCATTCCTGGGTTTTTTTTTTCCTCATTTAATGCCTTTATCTTTGTCTTAAATTCTGTGAAGGGATATTTTCGCGCTCTCCTTAGTTTGGAAAGCACTTTGTAAGTTTTGAGCCCTACAAAATTTTGGAGGTTCTCAGCCACAGTGAGGTGCCTTAAAATGCTCTGAAAAAGATAAGTTTTGTGTCACGGGGTAGCAAATTCCTTTTACCACGTGAACAAGGCAGCAGCCGCTGCCTATTGGCATCGGTGGGGGTGGGTCGCAGCACCCTAATCCTGCAGAATTAAGTAACACATTTTCGGTGATGCCCTTGCGTTGTTCCTGCTGCTCTCCATCAGATGGATTGTTCTCAGTTTAGCATTGGGGTGCGCTTTTGACTTCGTTTCCACAAGGGCATGTAAAAAAGGAAATGGCCTCCCCCATGCAGCAGCACAAATAAATATCCTGGCAGGTCTCAGTCCATAAACTCTGTTATAATCTTGCAATTTATGATTATGTTGTTATTTGTCAAGAAAACCACGGGCAAATCTTTCGTAAAGGAATGGGAAATGCTGAATAGGGAAATGCAAAAAACACCGGTGCATTTTAGGAGGCTCATATTGATTGCCTTGCACCAGAAGTTGAAATGGGTGATCTGTGGTGTGTTTGAAGCGTGACTGAGAGAGCATTTGCACTCTGCTGATTTATTCTGCAGAGGTGCAGGTTTGGTTAGCATTGCCTTAGTGCTGCTACAAGCTGTTGCGTTGTGCTGCTTTCTTTATAAGTAGTCTGTGGTCCTCGAGGTTGCTCCTTGGACTCAGTGGGGCTGGGGAGATGCCCCATGTCTTGTGGGACAGGACTATGGGCATTGTTTGACCTGTGAGTGTTCGTGCACCAGTGCCCAGCGGAGCTGGTGTTTGCTGAATGAGCGTATCTCATACACAGGTTTTCGATTACGGATACATCCCTTGAGGATATATAGGATGTTTTTGACAGCCCGACCAGGAGAATGAATGTTGTTGGGAAGGTATTGGGTAAACCTTTGCAGAAGAGATGTGCTGAAGTAGTTAAAATCAGTGAGTAAAGTGCATGTATATTAATTTTAAGTCACCATTTTATTGTATGATACTAGAACTGAGTGTTAGACAGTTTGGCATTCTCTAATAGTTGGTTAGCAAAGTCTTTTCCTCCCATCAAAAATATCTTTCCAGTTGGAGCGCCTTCTGTTTATTTGTTTGCTTGTGTTTTGATCTTGAAAGACAAAATAGCTGTTTGTGCACAACAAAATAGCTAGATATAGTTTCTTGAAGTGTGTGCTTAGAGGGTAGTATATCTGTCTTCCTGAAGTCTTTCCTGAGTTTAAAGCATACTAATAACAAAACTACTCTCAACATGGGCAAGGCAGACTCTGTGGACAAACTCCTGTGGACCCGAGGTGGCTTGGGGAAAGAACATGTTTCTGCGAGGCAGGCCTTGAAGCAAATGGCCGGATCCAAGAAGATGGGTTTTCTTCCTTTGCTGCAGCAACTGGAATTGAAATTAATTTTAAACAGCTCCCTTGCTTTTCAAATCTGCGATCTGTCTCCCTTTGCTTAAAAGATCTGAGAAAGCAAGCTTTAGAAAACAAAAACCATTGTTCACAGTAACGAACCGTCAATTGGTCCGTCATGGTTTTCAGTTGTTTCCGTGATTATGCTTGTGAAAGAGATTAAAATACTTCTCTTTTATTATCGGCAAAGTGAATTCCCCTTGCTCCCCGCTTCTAACAAAGCGTGCCTGGCATGGATCTGCTGTGCCTTGTCCTTCACTTTCTGTTCTCCACGTGCTTGTTCCTTCGGGCGGGTGTGGATGCGGCAAAATCTGTTTGAATCCAGTATCTTCGTGGTGGGTTTAAATTTTGCAGAGTTCTCACTTCTTCCAGACTCGCTATAATTGTCTGGAGAGCTTAAGAATAATTGCTGCTTCTGTTTTTATGAATAATTTTTGGAGCATTCTTCACGTTAGTGAAACCACAGAGCGTATCAGTGAAACCGTCCTCTGAAGTGCAGTTTATGGGGCATTTTTTGAGTCTTTTTGTTGTTCTTAATGTGTTTCTCTTATCTACTCTCTGAAAGCAACTCTGTGGTCAGGAATGCCTATTGTTTCGTATTTGGGTCTGTCTTTTGATAGTTTAAACAAGCTATTTTTTGGGGTTATTTTTGGACAGTAAGTGAATATGTTTTGTCAGTGCCTCGGCACACACTTATTTCCCATCTACCATCCCTTTTTTGCACGTGCAAAGCAATTTGAAGACAAAGTATGGACCTGATGTTACGTTTTAAATTATTTTAGCATACTCACTGCCTGTGGTGTAAATTTATTCCCAACCTGTTGAACAGAGAGTGTGTGTGAAGAGAGGTTACGGCGTGGCATGTTGAAACCGAGGGCTGTGGACACTTTGCCATCATTTTTAATTAATTAGCGATTGATCCAGGAATCCTGGATTTGAACAACCCAGTCTGAAGAGGTGCTGGCTGCACTTGCCCTGTGTGGAGCCATAAACTCCCCCAGTCGCTGAGCCCCTCCTTAACTGTGTGCAGGCAGGAGAGGAATGACAGCATTTAAAAACACCGGTAGCTCGGCTCGGCCCCTTCCCATTTCAAGTTACGAGCAAAATTTATGAGCCATTTACGGGATGGAGGAGCCTTGCCTGTCCCTGCTGGGGCTCGGGGTGGTGGCGTAGGGGATGCGGGGCTCTCCCAGCTCTTGTTGGCAGAGGTGCTGCTCCAGCATCACGTCACTGCCCAGGAGGCTGGCGGTGCCTCCTGTAATTAACAGCACAAGGTCCACATTCCCAGCTTGGGACGGTTTTGAGGAAAGGTTAATGCTGCCCAGGCCTGTAAACTTATTGCTAATGAACTTGTTTGCAGTAATATGGCAAGCAGCTTAAGCGCGTGGGTTCAGCAAACAAAGTGCGGTGGAAGGCTTATATAATTAGCGTTAATGTTTGGTACAAAACACCCCATCGACAGTATCAGCTGACTTGTCTCATTATGAGCTATAGCTGTTTCACGAATCTAATAAAACACGAATTTTTAAGACAGGGTAGTGAGAGTAAGAGGAAGGCGTGAAATTAGATTAGAGTCTATAAACATAAACGCTGGCTTCCCTGCCCCTGTCCAAAGCAGCGTTCAGGCTTCTCTTTTGCAGAAAGCATGGGCTTTGTTTTTGAGCAGTAAGAGACAGAATAATATCATTTTGGAAAAGTCCTTCTGTCAGTCCCTTAAAGAGGCATATTTTTTTCAATTTTCTTTACTGAAATCTGGGGCTTCCAATATGACCATAGTGAAAGATTCAGCCGAGCGATTAGTGTTTTGAAATACTGAGAATCTTGCTCTGAAAGGATGAGTGTTGGTCCAATCTCCTTTGCCTCTGTAACATGTTTCCGTGATGTATACCAGTGCCTGCATAGCCACCGTCTCCCTCTTCTTCTCGCCATGTTGGAAGACAAAGGTTCATCCGTGGAAAGGAGAGGGGAAATGGTAAGCACTGACTAGCACAGCGGTAAGAGCCAAACTTTCGTTTGCAGAAGGATGAGGAAAATCCAGCACTCCCAAATTGGGTTGCTCCTGGGGCAGCCATAGGTTTGGCAGGGTGAGGGATGGGCTGCAGCATGAAGCTGAGCTCTGCGTGGTGTCATTCAAGCTGGCGGTGAAAGGGGCGACTGTGCTGTCCGCTGTGACGGCAGCTGGGCAGAGCTGAGTTGCTTGGGGAGCACTTATTGTTAATTTCCTGACTCCAGTGCAATTTAAAATCCCTCTCAAAACAACCTTCTCTTTTTTTTTTTTTTTTTTTAAATGGCATTTTTTATTTAGAAAGTAAATAAAAACTTCAGGCAGATTAAGGAATGCTGCGCACGCTACTGGAAGAAATGGAGTAACTTCTGAAATCCAGAGCACAAAATAAAGTCGGTGCTAAGACACGGGATTGGTAAGTAGGAGGAAGGGCTTGGGCCGATCCCTGCGTTCGTCAGAGCCTTTAAACAAGGCAAGAATAGACATGGCGTAGAGTTATAGGACGTCTGAGGTTACCTGCTGTGAAAGAGCAGATTAGCATGCTGTGGTATTTTGTTTGAGGTTTCAAAAAATTATCATATCTGGATAGCAAAGCCTTGTGTAGAAATATACTGCTATTTCTTCATGAGATTGTTTCCTTCATCCTGAGGTGTTTATAAGAAAATATAGTCTCCTCCATGAGATGTGGTTTACTGAGAACTGTCTTCATTCATAAAGCAAAGAATTTTATGGTATAATTCTTTTTTTTTAAAGCAACCTTGGAATCTGTAAATCTGTGATGTTTTCACAACAGGAGGATTGACAGATGACTAACTGGATTTCCGCTTCGCTTTTCACAGTATTTCATAAATGCTGAATAATTTCCATAGGATGAATTGTTTTCATGCTGCCGAGTAGTTCAAGTGGAAAAATGCCTGGTATCGGTAACGGTACCTGGTATGCACAGTGCCTCATAATCTCTTCAGTTATATTTAATATAAATACTGTAGGCCAGTCATCCTCTTGTCAGTCCTGGCTATCCCTTGGGCAGTTCCTTCTCCCATGCAGATCCTGCAAGCACTCTCTTAATTCCCACAACCTCACGTGAGCTGGAGGCACAAAGCATCCTGTTTATCCTGACCTTACTCCAAGGTGCTCCGAGAAGGAGCTGTCCCCTTCAAGCCTGGGGTGACAGTGTACTTCCTCTTGAGCTGGGATGATGGGTTTAGCTCCCTACCTCCTTACTATGAAATAGTTTCCTCTTCCTTATTTAAAAAAAAAGTTTTTCTAAGTTTTGCATGGACGTCTATATGAATTTTAGATTATTTTTCAGTTTTGCTGAAGATCCTTATTGTTGTGTTCTTTGACAAAATGGTTCATTGTTTTGCTCATTTGTGATACATCACCTATGTAGAAGTGTCTTGACTGCATTTCATAAGCCAACTAAATTGGGCTCACAATGGGAGAGAATTAGTTTTTCATCATTAGGGATGTAGATCCTGGTAATAGATACATCAAGAGTATTTGTGATCCTCACCGGCTGGAGCATTTTTGTTGTTTCAGCAGCAGTGTTGCGGTGGCCTGGTAGTGCTCTGTGTTACATGTAGGGGCCATGCAGAGAAACATTTTCTCCTCTGCCAGTGCTTGGCTGGGGGGAATAACAGTGAGAGTTTGCTTACTGCATTTTGCTGGTAGTTGCTAGATAACTTTTGTAGTCCTGTTTTTCTCCTGTGGGTCTGGGTAGTCTTAGGGGATGTTGTCAGTCAAAAAATGCTCCTAGGGAAGGATATCTATAGTAACTGAAGGTGAAAAACAAACACAAGACACAGTTGTAGCTGTTAGAGCATCATCTCTGCAGTGTTTTGCGAAGGTAAGGGAAGGATTGTATATGCACATCTATTTGTTTGCTTTTTAGTACTTACTTGGGTTTTCTAAATGTGTTATTATGAGAAGGTAAAGTATCTTAAGTTTGGGGGTTTTGTTTGGTTGTATGGTTTTTTGGTTTTGTTTTTTTTTTTTTTAAATTCAGAAAGCTGATGTTACTGAGTGAAAGTTAAAGAAGTTAGTGTGTTTTGGAATATTTGTTAAGCATTGTATGTGCTGTACAGCCTCCAGGCATTTTAGGAATAAGCTACTTTCCAGGACCTCTGATGACATCCAGATAATACATGATATTGGCCAGAGGTAAAGCTGCCTCTTTTTAATAAACTGTTGCAAATTTCCACTACTTGCCTTGGAGAAAACCTGTCCTTTGGGAAATGGAAATTTATTTGGGACTCATTCCAAGATACGGTTATGTTCAAACCTTTTCTTCAGTCTGGAAAGAAACACAGACAAGAAGAATATAATTTTAATGAGTACAAGATGCCTGCAAAGTGCTGCTCCGAGTTCATCAGTAAATGAACTGCCCCAACCCTGACAGCAGTATTTGGCGTTTTTGGCTCTGTTGAAGGGCCTGGTGCAGGGTCAGCAGGAGGCAAACCCCACTGGTGGAGGGAGGGTTTTCTGCTGGATGAGTGCGCTGAAGCAGCTGAGGGCAGGTGCCAGGGAGGGTGCACGGGTGAGAGGGAGGGTTTGGCTGCTGTTGGGAAAGATGTGACGGTTTGGCATTTTTGCTGCTGCGGAAATGGATAGCGTGGGTCAGATGAATCAATTGCTCTGGCCCATGGAGACATCTGGTGAGACCAGAGCCAGTGGAGAAGAGGAGGTGGCATGGAGAAGGGGAGGTGGGATGTGCAGGGTGGCTCTGGGGCTGGGAGGAGGCGGGAGGCAAGAGGAGGAGAAAAAGAGTAAGGGCCAGCAGAGGAGCAAACCTCCCCATTTGGCAGCAGGGTGTTATGGCCTCAGAGCTTCATCTAAGGGCATTTGCCAGGCCTGAAGCCTGTGGTATGGCTCGTCAGGTCCATTTGTTTTAGGGAGCTCACTGGACCTGATGGCCAGCCCATTGCTGTGTCCTTGCACGTCAGCTCTTCCTGAAATCCCTGCTACATCCTGCAGCCTGGGGGGGCAGGAGAGGGAAGGATGCCATGGGAGGACTAGCCATTTCCAGTTGTCAGCAAGAAAGGATAAGCAGATTGAGAACAGGGGGGGAAAAGTAGAGCAAATTTTTTGTTGTCGCCTGCTCACATTAATGAGAGGAGTTGCGAGGCGCCTGTGTATGAGTTTAGATTTTGCTAAGCCAACTGATCTGTAAAAGCACAGAGTAAATCCATTTTCCCCCCACTACTTTAGTAATTGGCAGAAGGCAGAAAGTCATTGTTGACTGAGAATAAACAGATTTCAGGCATTCCTAGACTGAGAAACCTGCTTAGCTTTCTAAAATCGGTCTCCCTGGTGCTCAGCTAAAAGCTTAATTGGCTGACATTTTGTGTGTGAGAGATTTACTCTGCTGGCCTAAATTGAGTTATTTTGTGTAAATGTTTTTGTGGGGTTTATAAAATATTCTCCTCAGAACATACATGTGTGTGTAAACTCTGGACTGTTTCTTTTGAAAGAGTAATAACGAGTACTAGATGTTGTGGCTTTGGCATACAGAGGAGAATTTAACATGGAATTCAGTTTACACTTTTAGTTAACCTCGTGAGGGATTTTGTTGGTTAAAAGCTAAATATCTGCGCTTTTTTTTTTTTCCCCTGCAAAAACAGCTGCTAAGATAGTCTTCCTGTAATTACAAAAAGGATGGCTGTGCTGGTCATGCCAAATAATGGGGATGGATAGCCACTCTTCTTAAGAATGCCTTTCTAAATTGCATAAGCACAGGAGCGTTGCCGTAGCAGGTATGATGCAAGGCTTTGGGAGCATTTGGATCCTTTACGAGTTGCCAGGTCTCATTAGGAAGGAGTTAATGTCATCGCAAGCAGCTCTTGCCGTGTGCTTCGACAGTGGCCTGACCGTGGCCGGACCATCTCCTCCTCTCTTCCTTGCAGTGCTCGAAAGTCATCTTGCACACTTCCTCGCTCTGTTTTTAGTACGTTGTAATTAGTATTTTCATTCAAGCTTTAAAATTCCTTGGAGATTTGCCTAGGAGAGGGCTGTGCACTTTTAACCCAACTGCAGAAAAGGGATCTGCATCGTATTAACCGTGAAATTTGCAGGTCAGCTTTGGAATTTCAATATTTAGTGTTTATAACTTGCTGCCTGGTTTGGGCTCTTTTGTTTCGCATTAATTTCCACCTCTTGTGCTCCCAAATGTGACTGTGTTTCTCTTTTGGTTTTTCCGTTGGATTTGAGTGCTTACTTCATCCAAATAGATGAACTTTCTTGGCAGGGATGAGCAGAGCTGCAGAGTCGCTACTTGGGGCTGTGCTGGTGATCTGGAATGAGTTTTAAACATTAAAGCTTGTTTACTTTTCGATTTGACAAGGGCTTCCCTTGGACCATTTTTTTGCATGCCATTAGTACAGTAGAAATCTAGTACAGGAAAGCCGCACCCCCCCCGAAGCTGTAGGTGTCCAACAGTCCAGGCTGATTCAGTGAGGATGGAGAAGTCTAATTTCTTAGGGAAACGGGGTGCATATGGTGGCTTTGTCTGTGTCATCCTGCTCCAAGTAGCTTTTGAACTTGTCTTCCAGTTCCTAACCAGAAGAGGATTAGGAGTCTGAATAATTCACTGTTTCTGTTTTTTCTGATGGAAGTGAGCTGGAGAGATCCCAAACTGGTGGCCCTGTGAGCAGAAAGGCAGGCAAAGCTCAGCGGCTGTCTCTGCGTTGGGATGTGTCCTGCCCAGTGGCCAGGAGACCTGGCAGGGGTGGAGGGAGGTGGCATTGCTGTATCCAGAGGAGCAGAAGAGCTTTGGGAGCAAAGGCCATGCAGCCAGGCAAGAGCCCTGCGCCTCTCACCCAGCAGCCCCAGCTCATGGTACTCTTTCTGTACCCTCCTATTAAACTTCGACTGGACTTTATTCAGATTTGGTAGTCGGTGGGATTGAAAATGTAAGCATGGTTGCAATGCCTGTTGTTTTACGTAAGATTAAGACTGTTCTAGGAAAGTGCTAATGTCTCAGAGATTGTAGAAGGTGCCAGCTGTGTAAAAGAGGGTTGGTTGAGTCAGAGAGGCTGGGCTGCAGTACAGCCCCAGGGGAAGGAGGGTGTTGGGAGGAAGGGCTCTGGTCTTGCTCCTGACGGGCTGCTACAGGGCTGCTACGCATCGCTGGTGAGGGGAAAGGAAAAGCTTTTGGCCGGAGGTTGTTCCACTGCGAGTTGTGGTTGTGTGTCTATTAAGAAGGTATCTACAACATGTACATTCTGTAAATGTTTAATGGGGGGCAGTCCATGCTCTGCACATGTCAGTCTGTGCCCTAGCAGGGTATGCTGACCTCCCATGCCTTTAGCCACTTCTTAGCCTCAGAGTAATGCAACCCGTCCCATCGGCCTGATTGTGCCAGGAAATGCTTTGGTGTTGTGATGTGCAGGAAAAAAAGTAATCCCAAGCACAGTCCTTCCCTGTGTGCCAGGGAGCACCAGGAGAACCTCCGGGGATTTTTGTGGGGCACTAGTTTTCCTGCTTTGTTGTAAAAGGGTCCTGCAGTGCCTACCCTGCATGGCAGCCACTTCTGAAGTGGGAGCTCATGAACGTTGTAAACCTGTGGCCGCCACCTTGTAGCCTGGATCAGGAAATAAAATATGTGACTAAAGTAGTTTAGTCTTCTGGAATAAATAGTGTATTATTAATTCCAAAGGGTTGGTAATTAGAACTGCAGATGGAAACGAGATAAACAAAATCCATATATTGAGATGTTAACTAGAATATGGAATACACTTTTTGAAGTTAAATGGTGTGGTCTGAGCCAGATGGGTGGCTTGCTTCTGCCTAAAGGGGTGAGTCCCTGCTCCTTCCTCCTTCCTCATCAACTTCCAGTTGCAGGTTTCTGCTGCACCCCTTGTATCAGCTCAGCCCTTCATCTGTTTGCACAGTAAACATGATCAATTTGCTGATTTGGTAGAAACCCAATCCAAAAAATAGTGGATGGAGAGGGAGGAGTGAGGATGGAGAGGAGGGAGTGGGGCAGGCCTGTGAGCGCAGCGAGCTTGCTCAATTACATTGTCTAACCACACCCTTGGACAAACACGGGCTCTCTGACTGCCATAAATCATCCGTCGGCGTTTCATTTGAAGGGCGGCAGGGCCTTCCCGAGAAGCAGTGGGTGCACCGGCTGAGTCATGGTGGGGAATGCCAAAGCAAAACCTCCGCCTTGCTGTGACGCCGATGCACGACTGTGCGCACAGGCGTGATGTTACTTGGTTTTCCTTTCCAGCCCCTTTCCACGAGCCATGGCTGTGCTGCAGCTTTAGGGATTGGGCATCATACCCAGTATCCGGGATGAGCCGGAGGAGTGAAGGCGAAATCTGGGGCTTCTGTCTCTAGTGGCTATTGCTCTGTAGATGTTACAAACGTGAGAATATATACTAGAGAATATAACAACATGATGTAGTAGGGAGTGTAATTTGTTTCGAATTGGTAAAGTAGTTATATATTTCCCATCAAAACAGGAGTGGTTTTTACTATGGAAAGAGTGCCTGGCCGAAGTCTGAAGGATAACGTAGATTCAACTCTGTTAAAAATACCAGTTTCCTGTTGTTTCCTAGAGGATATTTTTGACAAGGGTTGTGTTCAGTGACAGCAGATAGGAGTAGACAGGGTTGTCCATAGAGCTGATCTGTCGTGAGCCTGAGAAAGCGCTGTTGAGTCTTTGACAGCCTCTCTGTGTCAAAAGTTGGTTGACCTAAGTGCAGACTAGGGAAGAAGCTGAGGGAAAGCTGCAGGACTGACCTAACCGGTCACAAATGCAGTGTTACTGTACTTGTTGTAAGGGCTTCCTTTGTATCCAGAAAGTACAGCTTGTGTCGGTACGTTTTGATAACACGCTACTTAAGAAAATGAGTGAACTGGGATTTTGCCAATGTGAGCAGGCTTATTTTGTTGATAAGCTCCTGGAAGCAGTAACTGCATGAAAAAGAGAAAAAAGGGGAAAAATTAAGAGAAAAGAAGAAAGTTTTACTCCATTCGCATGATGTTGAGGAGCTTCTAGAAACTTTATTCTGCAATTTAATTTTCTCGTTACTTTACAAAGGTTGCGTTGATTTTGAGACCTGGTATAAACCGACTGCCAGTGTTTCATTGCCCATTTTACAGGAGGCAGAACTGCCAGCTGGGCAGCCTGAGGTCGGTATTTGCAGCAGGGACATTGGCTTGTTGGGGAGGGTCAGCAACAGTAGATGGATATTGCAGAAACAATTCAGGTGAGCCTTAGTGTATGGGTCAAGGCGCCCCGCTCTTTGGTGCTGAGGGCCAAGCACGAGTGGCCTTTGCTAGATGAGCAGTTCACTCCAGCTGCCAACTGTCTTGGAGGGCTTTTTGGCTAATGCTGTGCCATGTTGTGAATGTGGTCGCATAACAGGCCAGGCTGGGGGATGTGTGGGAATAGTGGGTGCCAGGAACAGGCACCCATCACCACAGCAAATTACCTGGCCTGCAGCCTGCACCTAGCCCTTTGCAAGAGAGAACCTGGGACAAGAGAGCAGCCAAAAACTGGGAGAGGTGAGTTATTCTGGCAGTGTGATCCTCCCTTGGCTGGCTGGTACCCCAAGGGATCTGTAAGTAGGTGGGAACTTACTCTGTTACCTGTGTTGTGTGCTGCAAGCAAAGCTCCTATGGTTTATGTGCCACCATATATGCTTCCAGTACATCCATGCATGTAGGTTTGGTGGGGTGGGTGGGCAGGGTGAGCTGTGAGGCCTCCCCCATCACCAGAGTAAGGTCTCTTAGCCTGACAGCGGGAGGACTGGGTGGAGGTAAGAATTAGCTGGGGACTTCTTTTTCAGTTTAGCATCTTGGACTGAATGGTTTCTACCCGCTCTCCCTTCAAAGTGTTTAGTACTTTGAGCTTTTACGATGTTTCCCATGAAAAGATCTTCAAGGATTTTGCAGACATTAATTCCTCCTCCTCCAAATCTTGTCAGGCAGGAGGGAGGATGGTCGTGCTTCTGTAAATGGGGAGCCCAGTGTACACAGCAGCTTGCCAGGAGTCGCATGCAATCAAGGCAAGAACTTTCCCCGGACCTGCTCCTTGCTGTTCTCCTCCAGCAGTGCCCCTTGGCTGTCACACTTACACCAGCAGAGTCCTCTTCTGGGGAGCTGGAGTCGGGCAGAGCCAGCTGGCTGCTTGTGCAAAGCTGGGGTGCGTAGTTTTTGAAATATAAGGTGTTTTCCTTCCTCGAGCAGTTGGCAAGCCGGGTTGCAAGTAGCAAATCTGTCGTAGCAGCCTTACTATCCCCACCCTCTTCAACGTATACAAAAAGGGGCTGAGATGGAGGGTGCTTGGAGGAAATACACTCTGCGCTCTTAACGTCTTGTATTAATCATAAGCGGCGATGTCACGATAGCTAACAAATTAGATGCATCCTCCTTCTACTTCCTCCATAGTTCCTGGAATAGACTCTGAATGGTGTCTTGTCTCAAACTGCGGTAAATCAGCCCCGAACAAAAGCAGTTATGAACAGGACTACCCACAGATGTCATGGGAAGAAACGAAAAATTGCAAGGCTTTACTTCTGTGCTATTGTCACAGAACTTCTTTTTCTCTTTTCTTCGTAAATGATTCAAAGCGCTAAGGAGGGTAACATCCTCTTTTTAAAACCTGCTGTCAAAACAGAAAGGAAATGTACAATGCAAACAAAAAACCCAAATTCTGTTTAGGTAACAATGACCTGTCTTAAGTTGTCCACAGTGTGTGGTCCACTGAGCTAAAGTAGCTTCTGTTTAATTTATAATATGCACATGCTCTGCAGAATGCATCAGGAAAA
>VYXH01012720.1:38898-62314 GCA_013397275.1 Burhinus bistriatus
GGGGGGGGGGGGGGGGGGGAAGAAAGGGGAAAAAAAAACCCTGTGGAAGAGGGGATATTAGAAGCGAACTGACAGACTGTTTATTACGCAGCATATAACTTACCAAATGGCTTCATTTTTCTTAGTGGTCCAGACTTGTCACTTCCATTTGGCAAACTCCAACGTTGCAAAGTCTGAAAGCAGCTATTATTGGCTGCTGCCTGAACTGTGCTCAGCTCATATAAATTTGGTGTCTGATCTTTTATATTGAGATTAATAAATATTTATTTAAGCAGACCAAATATCGCCAGGCCTTTCCTACAAAAGGTGAATTTGAATGTGGCACAAGATTTTCAGGTGGGCATGTGATTGCTTAAATATGTATAATTTAGTTTCACACATTTATACCTTTTTTTTTTCCCCTCAGTACCTCTCTGTTCTGCAGTGCTATATGTAAAATATGTAGCCAAACATATAGGCAGGGACTGTTATTAGATAATCATGTTAAGAATGTGCAAAACTGGGTAGTTTAACATGGAAAAGAACAAACAAGGTAACTCTTGTTCAGCACAATATGTTCCTTTTTCTGACTTAGGACCATCACTCCTGTATATTAGGTGTATTAAGAGTTTAAATTGTCTGTGTACAGCTTGGACCATCCTGCTGAACTTGTCTAAAGATGCTTCTTTTAATCCATCCTCCATCTCCGATATTTTTCCATAAAGACCAGCCATCCTGTAGCATGATGTTACTGGTTTAGCGAAAGCGTGTGTAGGAAAGACTTTCGGGGTGCTATTGGAGGGGTGTTGTGCTTAATGACAGCAAGCGACATGCCACTTTTGGCTTGCTCTGATGCTCCACCACTGCCAGTTCTCAGATTTGGGCTTGGCCCCCATGATTTTCTGTGCTCAAAAGTGACTGTGGGGCTACTGGGCACCCAGCCGTGCAGCCGAGCGTGGGCTTTTTTCGAGGGTATGCAATGCAGCAGGCTGGCAAGATGCCCTGCAAGGAGCTGTGGAGCCTGCTTGCCCTCCTGATCAAACAGCCCTGGCTCCTGCAGCACCCCGGTGGTCTGTCCTACCCTTCTCTTCACCAGAGGTGTCACCCCCACCTGGTTTAGAAAGAGGAAGGGTATGCCTGAAAGAAGCGTATTTTGGAGGGGAAATAGGGAAAGCTACTCACTCTGAATCCTCAGAAGTTGCCAGGTAGTGGCCTACATTTTTCTTCCAGTTTCCTTCTGCCTTCCAGGAGGTTGCAGCTAACCCTCTGCTTTTTCCCATGAACTCCCTAAGGCTATTCCCCCTCATCCCTGACTGTGTCTTCCCAGTGCCTGTTTCATGAGTATTAGGCAAACGCGGTGTTCGAGATGCTGTTCCTGGGAGGACTCAGTGTTTCATCCTCTCTGTAAACCATCTCAGGTTGCAATTTGGGAGCGGAGGGTGGGAAGGGAGCACATGCACGGTCCTACCTTTCACAGGCTTGCATCCAGGAGTTACTAAACTATGTCTCAATGGAGGTTTCAACAGCAGATGAATCACATCATTACTTAATACCTTAGGAGCTGAAATTTTCTGCTGTCAGTTCTCAGGCACCCTTCAGACTGAATGATTGATTCCTCTTTCCTGCAGGAAGGCTGGAGACACGTATATGATTCTTCCTCGTCTTGCTATAGAGGTAGCTGGGAGATTCAGAGTGTACCAAGCATTAGTAATTTGCCATTCTTTTTTTCTTGCTTTTAAGACACCTGTCCCATTGCCTGATAAGGGAATTTATCTGTAACACCAGTTCTTCCCATATTCATAGTTCTCATCTGTGGTTGTCCCCTGTTGCTCGTGAATTTTCAAAGATTTCCCTTTGAAGTCCAGGAAGGCTTTTATTTTAAGAATTCTCTGAAGAGCTCAGAAAGGCTGGAGCTTGTGGTCCGCAGGCACAGAGTTTAAATCTGTGTAGTAGATTAGGCTATTAGAACTCGTCCTTTATGCTGTGGTAAGTAGGAAGATTGTATTTTGATCTTCTGCACACCATTCTCCCTAATGTCTGAGGTTAGGGGAGTCATATTTGGATTTCCCCTTTTGTTTTTCCCAGAGGAAAAAAAAAAGCAAATGAACAACAACAAAAAAAATAGTCCCCAAAACATGAAGTCAAACAGATTCTTCATCAGTTGTGCTTCAGAAAATTGTGGGAGGAACTTGATGTGTATTGAAAGCTCTCAAATCTTTTATGATAGCAGGAGGGATGTGGAGCCTTCAGTGAAGGCATTTGTACTCCCACGTCTTCACCAGTCAATGGTGGAGAGGGGAAAAGAAGCACACAGCTATACAGAGTGAATAAACTCCTCTCTCCCAGTTCCTACAGCTCTCGTCCCACCGGATAGACTGCTATTCTGCGCTCCTGTAATCTCCAGGAGCCTTTCAGGGAGAACGAGACCTCATGTTTTGTGTGTACTGAAACACAAAGCAAAAACCAACTGATCCACCCTCCAAATTTTCTTGACAAGGTTTCTTTGTGTATTGTAAAGAAACAGAGGACATAATTTCATTTTTCTATATAGGCTGCCAATTTTCTTTTTCTATGCATGCTACCTTTAAGGCAGATGTACACAGAAGGCATTTGTGGCATCAGTCAGTATGAGTCAACAAACCTTTCCATTGGTTTACAAGTTCTGACAAAACCTGCTTTTCAGACACTGCTTTTGATGCACACCAGGGCTCTGGTAGAGTGGATTTCTTTCTGCCTGGCCATCACTGTCATTAGAAGATCTCATCGGGAGAAAGAGTTTTGTTTTCTGTTGCTTCAGAACAAAACGCAAAACTGGCTGCTTTAATTTGTCCCTATACACAACATGATGGTTCATCCTGACCCAGAACGTTTCTTCCATTTTTATTTCTTCAGTTCTGGGCAAGTGTTGTGTCTTTGCAGAGCAGGATTTACATAATCTGGATATTAGGACAGATGTCAATTTTTTCACATATAACTTCAAAGAATGAGAAAAACAGAATGTTCTTTCCTCTATTTCAGATCTAAAAATATTTACCGCATCTTGTTTTTTTTTTTTTTTAATGAAATCAGAATATTTAATCTTTTGGTTAGCAGTGCTCCTGGCATTACTGGAGACGATTTGATCAAATGCATGTTCGGTCTAGGTCAAAAAAGAGTTTTGTACAGCGTAACAGCTGTTACTTGCCATTCATTCGCTGACTATGGGAGATTGATGTGCTTTATTGGGCCAGCACGGCTCTCAGTTGCAGCATCCTTTAAGCTACTTCCCATAGAATTTGATTTAAAATATGCATAACCAGTAAAAGAGCTCTTGGAACAGGGTATGTATTTAAAACCCTGTAATAATTTATGTTTCTGGTTGGTATGCAAGGCACCTGGCCTGTTTATCATAGCTCCTCGTTACTGGCTGCTCCCGTTGGAGACTTCCCTGTAGCAGTGGGTAGGCTGTGCAAGAGCGGAGGGAACAGCTATGGGAGAGGTGGAAAAGGTTTTAAATTCTGTCCTCCGAGTCCCGATTTCTTACAATAACGGTCATCACAAAGTGTGACTGCTCTCATACTGCACTGTGATTACAGAGGACTTGGTTGTGTACAAATATTTTTACCAGTTTGTGTATGATTCTGAATTTCTGTTAACAAATGTGCTACTAATACCTTTTGCCATACGGAGAAACTGTATGGACCATTAGGCAATTACCTGTCTTTCCTCTGATACCAATAATGGGATTAGGACAGCCTCTGCCTCCCCCCTCTTCCCCCCCCCCCCCCCATTTTTTTCTACGTGTGCCAACCCAATCTGAATACATTTTCCTTTAAAAATCCCTTTGCAATAGAAACAGTTGTGTGTTGCAACAAATCAGAGACAAATACCACTGCTCTTACACTTCTGTGACTCAGGAATAGGTCCTAGAGGCCAATACATAGCATTTCCAGTGCTTTAACCAGGGGCAGCAATAGTATTGCTAAGCTTGGTACTGAACTCCAGAGCTCTGGAGGAGATGGGTTGGCCATTGCTTGGCTGTCTGGCTGACCAGCCAGCCCACTCTCACTTCTACTGCCCAAACTGGAAAATAGTTATCTTTTGGGAAAGCGACATTTGTGGCCATAATAACATCTTACAGCCCCAGCTTTGATATTTGCTTGGGCAGCCATGAATGCAGGTCCAGTGCCTGGGGTGGCAGTAACTGCCCTGGGAAAGGCTGCTCTGCGGTACTGATGTTAATTAAGAGCACTATTGATGTTAATTAAAAGCGGTAGGTAATACACATAGAGTGGATGCAGGGCACAGTATAGAGTGGCTGTGGAGGTGGTGATGGGCAGAGCACGACTGCTGTCACACAGTATTTTCTTGGGGAGCTTTGTGTGCTGCAGACATGGACCTATTCACACCGGTGTCTTTTCACTGCCATGTGAATTTAAAAAAAAAAAAGGGGGGGGGGGTGGAGAAAGAAAAGTAATTGTCATTGTCATCCCAAGATGTCGTGGTCTTCCCAAGGCAGAGCTGTTGTTTCCTTTCCTAAAGAAAGCCCAGGCTCTCACTGGTGAGGCTGGAGTTGAGGAAGAAGCTTGTGCGTTTGAGAGCTCGAGTTGGCTTACAGTCTTGATCTTAAAACTTTTTATTTTAGATTTAGAATACTGACCCTTAATAATTAGCCTTCTACGCTTGTTGTTCTTGAGCTAATGGAAAGAATAAATTGTTAAAGCAAACTGAAAAGACAACCTGGGCCATGTACGTCGGCCAGACACAGCACTTCTTTCTCTGCTGACTTTAAAAGCGGTGCTTTCCTTTCCCATCGTAGAGCTGGATTTGTAGTAACTGGCACCAAGTTTCTATTGTATGCCTTTTAATTTTTAAGCAATTTGTTTTTACCACAAGTCTCTTTCTGGAGCAACTTGCATGGCAGAGTGGGAGACTTTTTTTGTGGAAAGGTATGAGCTGTCATTCCTTTCTACACGCTGTGAGGTATGGAAATATAATTATTGGTGTTTACATAGGAGGAAGTGGAAGCACAGAGCCGGTCTGTGTGAGGCCAGCTGGGAAAGCTGGGGCATGCTCGGATGAGAAACTCCAGCACCCGGTGCCCCTCTCCGACCCTCGGGAATGGCGTGGCGTGCTGGGCTGGCTTCCTCAGCGGGCAGACCGAGCGGATGCAAAGGCGACTGGGGTAGAGGGTATTTGCCCAAAAACTTTTATCCTTAAGGATCAGTGGCATCATTTCTTTAATGCACTATTTTGGATGGGCTTGGGTCCTGCTTTCTTTTTGCAAAGCACTACACGGGAAGTTTAAAGATGTGCGAGATTCCCATGTTGCTGCTTTAAACCAGATTTACCCAAACACAATGGCATCTCCTCCATTTTAAAAATCAGCATACATAGGGTTTTTCACGTTTGACAGTTGCTAACTTTAATGCTGAGAAACCTCAGCCTGAAAGGAAACCTTTTTATAGTCGCCACGTGAGGGAATATAAATAGATCTGTAGATTGAAGGGCTCTTTCATCCCCTGTCTGGAGCGGCTGGGACAGCGACTGCTTGTGCTGTGGAGCTGGTGGGTTTGCAGATTCCTTGGGAGCTGGGGAAGCCAATTAAGGGAAAAGTAGTTAGTGCTTTAAAGTACAATGCAGTATATAAGTTTTCAGATGCCTATTCCCTTTGTCCCCACACCTTTTTTTTTTAATTTTCTTTTTTTTATTTAAGTCCCACACTTTGAACAAAATCATCACCATTCTCCTTTTTTTGTTTTGCCTTTTTTTAATGGAAACTGTGACTCATATTTTAATCCCTGTTACTGAGCATCATTAAAATGAAGATTGTTCCCCGGCAGTGTGGTTTTGATTTAAGAACTCTTTATACTGTGAGTGCTCTCTCCATTGAAGAATGACATATAATAAGTTGATGAAATTAGAAGAATTATAAGACACTGTAATCATAACTTTTTCTTATGTAAATTAAAATATTTTGTGATTTTTAATTTTCTTTGCTTTTACATGCACAGACACATCTTATTTGACAATATATGAAGCACGTTACTGGTTTAGCTAGAAAGGGAGATGAGGTGAAGAAATTAAATGCCTGAAAAATAGGATTGTCTTTAAAAAGTGTTTAATGCTCACAGCAGATGAAAGTTAAGATGAGGAAAAAGTTTCTGAAGGACCATGGGGAAGTTGCTTATCCCCTCTGCCTGATGCGTTCTGGTTAAAAGGGGACAGATGAGCTTCAGCCTTTTAAATATGTTCGAGTAGCCATGGCACAGGGGAGCATGGGCTGGGAGGAGGAGCGGTGGCTTTGGCCCTTGTTGCCTGTGTCCCGTGCCTTGACCAGAAGCCTACACTGGGCTGGCCCCAGCTTTGGGCAGGTTTATGCTCTCTGGCTCAGCAGCCCCTGCACTTGCTGGGAGAGGAGGGTGGTGTGCGCACAGCTTGTTAACACCTGCACACCATATTTCGGGGAATTTCTTCTGGGGTTTCTTCTAGGGGGCTCCTTAGGGTGTATGTGTCCTTCCTTCCCTTACAGGTCCTGTCACTTGCTGATGGGTATGATAGTGGCCCTAGATTTGTAAATACCGGTGGTGTAAAAAGAAAACAAAACCCACAAACAAACAAACAAAAAAAGGAAATAAAAGAAGATACAAAGAGAGCAGATGCTTGCAACATCCTGTGCATTTAGCAAACACTTTAATTTAGAGGTTTTTTTCCTTACCCTTAAAATACTAAGCTGCCTTAGAGCGAGAGCAACTGCTTTAGAAGCTGCACATTTGCAAGTACCATACGCATTACTGGGAAATGAAGGCAGACCATAAAATGCACAGCAGCATAAATCCTTCAAGTTAGTAATTAAAAATACCAAGCAATGTTTTTTTTTCCTTTTCATGGACCACCATTTCATGTGCAACAAGGTTAAGATGGAGCATTTTTCCTTTATTTCTTTTAAAATTGTCTGCGTGGCACTCCTTGACTCGCCAGGGCTGTAAACTCATAAAGGGCAGAGGTTTCATTAGAAACCATCCAATTTAAAAGGGAACTGGGCGGGAGGTAGGAAACAATGCCGAGTGGGATGCCTAAATTGCTCAGGATGTTGTAAATAGGGCTGCTGCCTTTTGATCTTGTGAAGGGTCGCGGAGATGCTGTTGCTTTGACCAAAGGATGTTGGAGGCAAGTGGCAAGAAATATCACCCACCTTCCGTCCTGTTTTCCACTGCCATTACTTGGCTTAGGGCTGGTGTTATTAAGGAGGTGTAAGGAAGCAGCTCAGACAAGGCTTCCCTTTAGGGTCTTGTTGCCGCTAGAGAATTAGAAAGCGTGTTTGTTTCTGGTCTGTTCAGATGTTTTATGGCAGCCCATTGTTGCTTACCGCCTGCTTAGGCTGGCTACAGGCTCTCATTAGGTGTAACGTCAGGCTGTTGCTTAGGAAGAAGAGATGAAAGCTCGTGCATGCCTGAATGAAAAGTTAATACTGGGAGATTGCCCGTACGTTGTGCAGAGAAGAAAATAACTTGCACAACCTGCTGCACAGACTTTGTGCAGCTGAAGCAGGGAACTCTGTGTATATGTGTGTATACGTGTACATATTTATATATAAATGATAACAAAATGTAATACATGCATAGGTGTTTTTTTCCAGAAAGACTTTCAATTTCCTTTTTTTTTTTNNATTTGTTTTTTTTTTAAAAAAATTTTTTTTTTTTTTTTTTTTTTTTTTTTTTTTTTTTGGACAAAGATTTAGATGGAGGCCGTTTTTCAGGGATGTAAATTAGGCTGAAGCCTGAGAGTCATCTCTGGCTTTTGGTGAAGAAATTGAGAGGTGAACAAAGAGCACCCTGTCTCAGCATACTGCTGCCTGCCATGCATCGGGGAGGCAGAAGTGGCTTTTTAATGTCACCCACATCCATGGTCATACCCTGCGTAGAAACTGCAGCTTCCTCACTCTCCTGGGCAAGTACTTGTTTCTCCAGCCTCCTGCCCCAGCGGGGAGGAGAGCTTTGGTTTACATCATCGAGAAACATAAGGACTTGCAGCCTTCGCTGCCTGATGCTTGCCTTGCCTTGCGTTACAGCAGTTTGGAAACACAGCTGACCCACTGCGCCTCCTCTGCGGTGCAAAGGCGACCAGGTTTGCTTAAACCAGCTTCATTCAGCTGGGGGCAAGTGGCTTCTGAAAATGCAGTGTTGCAATCGGTCAAAGACGCCTTTAATTCTTCAGCGCTACTGTATCTTGCCTTATACAGCACGATGTGAACACCAGTAGTTGGAGAATTAGTTTTGTGACAGTGTTTGGGTGTCTTTTATCTAAAAGAGATTTTCTGCATTATTTAGAGAACTGGATATGGGGGAATTAGTTTATGAAAAATAATCGCTTCCTGTTGAGATAATATCATGTCTTTATAGTAAACTGGTTTCTTAAAAATTCCCGGTTATTTACAGAAGCAATCTTTTCAAATACCGGTGAGGTCATAAACTAGAAAACCTGATGCTAATCGGCGCTAAATGCCAATGAAGTCGGGGACTGAAAATGTTTTCAAGCGTTTACTAGAAGGATACACATTGGATGCGAATGATCACGTTCTGATAATCATGTTTTTTGCGAGCTACTGTATTTTAACTCGTCTGGGGTCCATTATGGTGTGGTTCATAAACAAGATGAAACTATGTGGCTAATAACATGAACTGTTTCCTACTTTGATCTAATCAGAAGCCAGTCTTGAGCTGCTGGTTTAGATCTTCATCAGAGGAGAGGAGGATGTCGGAAACAAGTCCTTTAAGTGTTTCTCTCTTGGCAATTAGCCACAGGAGCTCCATTATTACTTTTCGCCTGGATCAAATGAGGTCAATGGCATGAGCTTCCTGCATGAGGTCTTTCTCAGAAGCGGCAGCAGACGGTAATTGCGAACATCTCCATCCTGCGGGTCTCCGTCCCGACAGCAGCCACGGGATGCAGTCTAGAACCTCAGAGGGAGGGGTAGGAAAAGCAGACAAATGACTTCAAGGCCTCTGAGGGAAACAGCAGTTTGACTGTATTGCTTTGCATTAAGATAAATATTAATAGCTTTCAGAAGGTTGTGATGATGGTGGTAAAAGAACATGACTCGCGTAAGTGGGAGGCCTGTCCACTTTAAAACGATGAAAGTACCAACCATCTGAAATTCAACTTACTTTTTACTGCATCATTTTAAGAAAAAGAAAATGGCTTCGATGTTGATTATAAAATGAATGCATTAAAAGCAGTGCCTGCACATATGTCTGTGCGCAAATATACGAATATAAGGCTTTTTTCTGCTACCTTACAATGAATTTCCACTACATTAAACCTGTGAATCAAAAGAAAATTATTTAGGGCTGTAATCTTAATCATGAATTTGCGTGTAGACTATTCCCTTAAAGTGTCCTTGGGAGTTCCCTTAGCACCAGTCTGTGTCCTGATGAGGGATCCTGGGCAGATGAATGGGCCAGCGTCATCTTTGGCAAATGTGTGTGTTCAGTATTAATAGTGGCATTATCCATTGACTTCCAGCTCTCTGGAATAAACAGTAGAAATGAGAAAATTGTATATTTGATATAATCTATTGATGTGGCAGCTTTAACCCTGCGACCTGTCATGTAGTTTCTGCTATGCAGTATAATTAAGTTGACTCATCAAGTGAGGAAATAGTCCTATCAATAAATAGCTTTTTAAAAATAATATTCAAATATGCAGATACTTTATGTGATAGTAAATAGTGAATTTCATGAGTATTGTTACAAAGAATTCGGTTTGTTGAGGATTTTTTTTTTTTTGGTAGAAAATCCTGATTGAACTTGAGTGAGTCTGTCTGTCATGTCCTTCCCTCCCCGCACCCCACTCTCCAATGTTTGAGTGCGTTTAATGACAAAAGTGATTTGAAGGTTTTTTTCCTTTAAAAGTGAGAGGTTTTATTTTCAGTTGGGTGGTTCTTTCTGGTGCTGGGACATAATAATCAGAGCTCTATGCTCACCTGAGCCCCTGGCTGGGGGGGCTTTTCTCTAAATGGAGCTGGAGACAGGCATTTGCATTTGGACTCCAGCAGATCCTGTAAATTTGTAGATTCCCATTGGAGGTCCAGCTAGATTGCGCCGATCGCTTTATTTGCCTTTATTGCTTCCTTTCCAAAAGAGAGATGCACCCTGCTGCTGTGGCTTGGGAGAGGATCCTGCAGTTTCTTTCTCATGCGAGATGTGCCCTGGGATGCAGGAGAGGGGAGCAAGGAAGCAGAAATGTGGCTAGGTCTTAGCTAAGAGAGTTCCTCAGACCTGCACCCACCCACGCACCTTGGTACACCCTAACAAGGTATTTCTGGGCGGAGTTGAGGAAAGAAGCAAAATCGGTTTGTGGAAATCCAGTTTCAACTATTTCCATGGTATTTGTGGAGGTTTTTAGAAGTCTTTTGGATCCTGATGCTATTCACCTGTGTGAGAAAATCAGATTTCATTTTGAAATCAATTAGTTGTCATGGTTATAGAGGGAAGTTTGAAAAATGTCAGCTGTGTGGTTAAAAAGAAACACACCCACACCCCCCCCCCCCCCCCAGGAGCAGAGTCCAGAATATTTTCAGTCTTTATGAAATATGAAGATACAGTGTTAATTTGGGAGCCTTGTGTGTAATTAAGGAATCCTTTGAACAGACTGAACTGGTGTAATAAAATAAAATTGAAAAAAGAGAGGCAGAGAAATCCACCAGAAAAGAGAAATGTACAATAAAATCTCAGTGAGGCAATAAAATGGCTTCAGTCTTTCAGTACGCTGATGCTGGTAGCTAAAGATAATCTAACACTTGTTGCTGAGGAGTGTGGTTTTCTGATGAGATGATTTTATGAAATGAGGATATGAAATACTTAGAGGATATTGTCTTCTGTCTCTGAAAGGGAAGATACCATCTCTCTCATATAGGCTGGTTGAAATTTTAATTAAACTCGAGCCAAAAAGCATTGCTGACTAGACAAAAGCAAATTCATTTAGAGACTGAAGAGACCGAGGGCGAGGGAATTTCTATGTGAGGGAGATAAGGGAAAATTATTTAATATGTTTATGCCATGTCCATAGTCAAAATATTTATATGCCGAAATCTTTCAGTAAAAACTGTGTTCCAATTGGGGTGTACTTGTCAGGGATGCAGGATGCGAAGGGATCAGAAGGCAGGGAAGGAAGACGCTTGCTACGGGAAGGCAAATGCTCCTGAAGGGGGAGAAGAATAATTGTCTCCCCTCCTGTCATGCCTTATTTTCCTTCTGCTCCTTCAGTTGACCGGGTTGGCAGACGTGTGCAAGCAAATGCTCTTTAATTTTTTGTTTTGGTAATACCTCCTCCCCACCCCTGGCTTTCTGTCATAGGTGGCTCCAACCTCTGATTTATACTGCGTGGCTGCTTGCAGTTAGTGGTGCAGGGGGGCCGGGGCAGGCTCCGGGAGGCGCAGCGGCTGGCACTGCCCCGGCACAATGCAGCGAAGGCTGGAGCGTGGGAGCTGTCGGAGCCTCCCTGCCTCTGCAGATAGGCGTTAGAGGGATAACTGACAGCGTGCCTGCTCCAGTACAAAGAACGATGTTTAAGCGTGATTGCGATGATGTGTTGAAATAAACTCTGTTATGATTATGCTGCTACATTCTTGGCAGGCTTACCGTAAACCACAGTGTGTTTTTTGGTGTGTACGTGGTTTGGTGGTGGTTTTTTTTGGTTTTTTTTTTTCCTTTTCGTGCGGGTAAGCAGATTAGTTAATGCCTGCCTTTCATGAGCAGAGGCTTTCATCCNTTTTTTTTGGTTTTTTTTTTTTCCTTTTCGTGCGGGTAAGCAGATTAGTTAATGCCTGCCTTTCATGAGCAGAGGCTTTCATCCTTAATGCTGGGGTTAAACTGCATTCAAGCTGTCTATAGCCTGTGAAGGTCACACTACCATTTTGATTTCCTCTCCCTGCGTTAGGAGCTCCTGCAGGAGCGGGAACGGGAGGGCGACGCAGCCCCGGTGCAGGGGCTGAGCCTCACCCCGCTCCCCCCGGCTCTGCTCAAGGGGTGCTCTTCTACTGTGAGTGGCCATTCGGAAGGAGGATGTTTTTTCTCAAAACCACCCCCCAGCCCCTTCGTTGTGCCTACGTGGATGTTATTACGTACTCACCTCTGGAGGCTGCAATTCGGAAGTAGGACATGCATTTCTCTCCCCACTTAAGATGTTGCAGCCAACTCCTGCCTGGCACGCCTGGGTAAAATGGGTTGCCCTGAAATAGCCTCCTGCTCTGAGGTCTTGCTCTCAGGAAGACACTGCTACCCTTGAACCTTTCAAGTATTTAAATATGCCGAGCCTGGCATAGGCTACCGTTCTTCTTCCCTCCCCTGTCACAGCATCACTGCTGTCTCACCCACTGGCTGCCTGAGCATCCACCATCTGGTCCCAAAAAACAAATTAGAGCGGTGTGTTGTTTTAATTATTTTCTACTTGTGGGGCCAGGAGGTTATTTGGTCTGGTGAGCTCTTTTTCAGGCCCTTTCTCTCATTAATACCACCTTGTGCACATCCTGCGCGAGTACAGGAATGGTTAAGTTATCCACTTGTGTGGCCAGCTCTTGATACGACACAGTGGCCAGTATTTACAATTACAAGAGGAAGCTGTTATACGTGGATTATCCTGTATTTTTCTCCAGTGATGGTAATTACCTACATAAATTTCAACTTAATCCTAGGACTGAAGTCTTGCTAAAAATATACACATAAAAATTCCATTATCCAGAAGTAAATTTGGGTCATTTAAGTTTATAAATAGTATTTATTAAAGAGCCTCTTTTCTGGTTTGGAGGAATCTTGCAGAAGTCTTTGGCTGTAAAACCCCATGGGCTTAAGAAAAGGTGCAAGACTTGACAGGAGAAGGGAGCAAAAGCTTCAAAAAAGAAAAATAGTTTTGTCAGCCTGTGGGACGAGGGATCATTTTTCACTTGAACAGACAAAGCAAACGCTTGCAGCTGAAACATTAAAGCTGGAAATGCCTCTGCAAGACATTCTGCATGACTTGTAAGTTTTTTGTGCATCCTTCCTGGAGACTAGTGATAAAGGCAACACATCAGACAATTGCAGGCAGGTGAACTCCTGCTCCTCCAAATCTAAAGAGGTAAGTGGCAGCTTCAAAAATACCATCGTTGTCTGATTATCAATACGTGCTTTACTGGAGCAGCTCAGTATGGCGCAGAAGTGCGGGCAGGACAGGGTTTTGTTTCAGACTGGTTACCGCTGGCCTTCTTGATTTCAGAAAAACAAACCCTCAGGAGATATAGCTGGAGGGGAGCAGAGTGGTCATTAGGGGCACCGTGCTTGGAATTTGGCTGGGATTTTTGAAGCTGTCTCTACCTCCAGCTGCCACCACAGTGGTGGCAGTTCCTTCTTCATCACTTTGGAGCTGCAGCAGAATTGAACGCCTACCAGGGGCCTGCTCAAGTGCCTGCGAGGGCGATCGTGATGGGGATCAAGAAAGGACTTGTTGCAGCTTGAGAGCAAGAATAGCCGCTCACATTGGCACAGGATTAAGATGACAGGCCTCCAAGTCACTGCAGGGCTTCCGACTGTCACTGCTTAGACAGTACATTCAGCGACAGCCCTTTCAAAGGGAATAA
Organism: Burhinus bistriatus; assembly: GCA_013397275.1. Classification (NCBI taxonomy): domain Eukaryota; kingdom Metazoa; phylum Chordata; class Aves; order Charadriiformes; family Burhinidae; genus Burhinus; species Burhinus bistriatus. The sequence continues at coordinate 52,472 of VYXH01012720.1, forward strand.
ATCGTCCAAATATATCTGCGAGAGGTCGGTATCATCAAATTGCAGTTTGAAACGGAGGAGATTTCTTTTATCTCTCAGGAAGCTAAATAGCTCAAATTCCTAGGGCTTCTTTAATGAAGAGACCTTAAATTTTTATATTTATTTCCATTTTTTATTTAATAGCAGAGTTCCTCTCAAGTACGCTGTTCATATGCTCAAATTATTCTAGAAATATGGAAGGAAAAAAAAAGTAAAAAAGAATGCAAAATCTTTGCATGAAAAAAAGAGAGGACTCCATGTCATTAGGAAGTCACCGAGCCCTTGGACATTTTGTCATTGGTTGGTGGGACATGGAGGAAATCCAGACTTCTGCATTTGAGTTAGGCAGTCCAGGCTGTACAGCATGCTAATACAGAGCCACTCCTGCAAGAACTGCGTGAATGGTGTAACATACTGTGTTACAAGGAAACTCCAAAACATGTTCCTGGTAAATTAACGGCGAGGTTTAGTGTAGGCTTTAGCATGTGTTTCAGAAAAAAAACCAGCCAGCAAAAAGTGTTTGTGGTTTCTGAGTTCCCTCACACCGCCTCTTCAGATCCATGTGATGCGAACCAGGTTTTAGTGAATTAATCTTCTTTCTGTCCATGTGTGCACCACCTCGCTCGTAAACAGGGCACGGCTTCGGGAGAGGCGTGTGCATGGGGGGAAGTACGAGTATGGAGGTTGGACCTCGTGGGTTTGTGAATAACAGTTATTTCCCACAGAATCATTCAGGTGTGGTTTTGGATAAAAAGGGGTTGTCATGGCATTTCTTGAGTTGGTATAGGTCATGTATGTATGCTCATGTTGCTAGGGGCCCTCATCTGGGTTTTGGGGGTTTTTTTGTTTGTGTGTTTTGGTTTTTTGTTTGGTTGGATTTTTTTAATATTGCATCTTGAATGAGTGCTTCCAGTTCCAAAATTTTTCACTGAGTTCAGCAGGAGCTACCTCTAGCCATTTATTTCCCTTCAAAGCTGGGTTATAATCGACAATTCTTTCCCCAGTTTTCTCCTGCCAGCTTAGTTTTTAACCTTTCCTTTTTTTCTTTGCGAGAGGCTACAAAATATGTAAGTTATTTAGAAGAAGCATAGGCCAGGTTTAAAAGTATTGGGACGTCTCAGCTTGATACAGCACTTTTCAAAGGACTGTTACGACTTGCTAATGTCTTTGTGTGTAGGCTCTGGCTCTCTGACTCCAATAGCTGGTGTAAGTGTACGCTGGCTGAAAGGAAAACTACTTGGAAATAATACAACAGAGTATTTCAGAAATGTCTTTATGTATGGTGCTAGATAAAATATTAAACGTTAAATGGAAAGATTTTGTGTCCTCAGTAAGTACTTCTTTAAAAATGAATGTATTTGATATATCTAACAATAGAAATGCTCCATGTAAGTTTGTCTGAACCCGGCAGATGTCTTCACTTTTAAGGTATTTTAAAAGAAAATTATGAAAACAACAAGAATTATCTCATAGTATTATACTGGAAGACATTTATTATTCCTTGTAATGTTGCTTATTATCCCTTGTAATGTTGCTTTACAAATGGACTAAAAATATTTTTTCACCTTTTCAGCAGTTCACTACTGGCCCAGTAATGTAGTATCACAACAGTTCGTCTGCAGGCATAACCTCCAATGAAAACCCTTACGTTTCAAAAGTAACAATCTTTGCTTTTCTTAAACCTTAATTTTGAGGTCTAATTTGCCATGAGCCAGCTCTTAAAATCTCTAACAACTGTAGTTTAAGTTAATACTTGAGAATTTGGGCATTTGGACAAAGTAATTAAGGATTTTTTTTATTTATTTTTTTAAACTGGAAAAGATTTATTCTTTATTATTTGATACCCAGGAGTTGAGAATAATATCACTAGATGCGCTGTGGCCTGAAATCTTGAATGACGTGCTCGGCGTGGAACAGAGCCCTGAAAATACAAGTTTTATAAGGGGAATGTTGGCACAACACGAACTTTATTAATACTTGCGGTCAATCTGCTGTAATGTTTAAAATCCCTAGTTTCCATGTTACTTTGTAAATACAGCTTTGCTTTGTTTGCTTGAAGATTGACCCTTTGTGACTTTTGGATTTGTGCATGCTTCTACTTTTACTCCGGCTTTTTTCTTTTAAGGAAAACATGGGGAGCATTGACTAAGAGTTCAGATAAGAAATACTGGGTTTGCCTGCATTGTTTTGATTGTCTAAAGAGAATTCAGATATTTAGTAAGACAGCCCTAAAAGAGCTTTTTTTGGAGCCTCTTCAATAAGTAGAGCGTTTGCAAATCAGTCTTGGCAGGAGACTAGACACTGAAACACCTGACACTTCAGTTCATCTCTGTTGAGAAAACATTACATATTTTGAAAGGTAAAACGTTTCATTAAGATGCTGTGTTCTGGTTATAAATACCATCTGCGAGGCAGGTTGAGAGATGGTTTGGCTGTGGCGGGCTCCACTGAAAGGCTGCCTGTACTTCTCCTGGCAGCTCCTGCATCGCAAGGTGCGGAGGCATTGGTTAGCAAATTTGCTCGAGAGGGAGAGTTTAACAAGGCCTCATTCCTAGGGCAGCTGATGTGATGTCTTTTGCTCTTCATTGGACATGATCGAATTAAAATGTCTATTTCTCTGTGTTATGAGGATGCAAGAAAATTGAATTCTTGGTGATATTGCAGTCGATGGCAAAATGTCGGGGATCCTGTTGCCTTTGCTCTCCCTCAAATACGGTGCTTTCTGTTCTGCAGGAGGATGCCTTTGGTGTAAGGTCAGGCCCACATCTTATCTTTAAGTCTTCCTTCCCTTCAGGGTATCATCAGGCATTCAGCTTACAAATCCTCTAAATCTTCTGAGGTGTTTTCCTATGAGTGTTTTAAAAAGTTTACGTAATCTCTGTGAGAGAGAGGCTTCCGCTAAGCTGGCACACCTTGTATTTGATTAAACCTTTGCTTCATGCTTGAAGGACAGCTTGGCTAGCTTCACAAATCCACTGGGATCCCCTGGTTGAGATACAACAGTCAACTAGAGTGATTTTTTTTTTTTTTTTCCCTCCCCCCTCCTATTTTATTGTGTGGGGGAAAGGGAATTGCAACATACGTACTGGAGCGGGCAAGTCATGCAAGAACTGTCTTCAACTAGTTGCCAAAAAAAACTTTTGGCAGAGCATTAGGTAATATCTGCTGTTAGACACATCGTCAGTGTTTCCTATCTTTGGCTTTTCTTTATTTTGCCTTTTTACTTGTCCAAGCAATTTATGCCTAATAATCCTTACTGTAGAAGCGCACATGACTTTCGATAGGGTTTTTACATCCTTGAAGCAATCCCTGCATCAGTTCTCATGTTGGTAACAGGATGACTCTCCTTGTAAGTATATTCCCTCTGACTACGAAACGATTTGGCTTCTTTCTTCTGTCCCTCTCTCCTCTACCGCAGCAGCAGCTGCACCTGCCAGCATGGTTCCTCTTCTGTCTTTATTGTGACTTGGAGATTTAGCACTTTGTTTCCAGTTGCATTAACATGTCTTCTTCAGGATACTCAGTTTTATGTTAGAGGTCCGGGCTTTTATGAGCTAATAAGTGGTCGTGTTAACTGCCCTGATCAGAGGTGGTGATGGCCAGGAGGAGGAGGCAGCCAGGGGGTGGTGCTTTTCTCAGCAACTGGGTTAAACCCCTGAGGCTGAAACTCTGGAGCTTCATTTGTCTGAGTGCAGGATGATGCTGAAGAGCCGTGGCCTTGGGGTTAGTACCCAGTTCATACAGCTTAGTCTCACTCAAGTGTGTTTTATTTTAGACAGACTGCAATGCCGCTCCATTTTGTAGTCCTTCCCCAAGGAACCGTGACATGAAGCTTGTGTTGCAGGGCGGGTGGTTTATGCCCCTCCTTCAACCCCCCTGAACCTTTACAGGAAAGCACCTTCCCATGCCCTGCTAATAGTGCTGGCCACCGTCCTCTCGGTTTGCATCTCACATGAGCGTGCGCACCCTATATCTACCCGGTTCTGTGCGCACAGACCATTGTCCTTCAGTGAATGTCGAAGATCACAGTCTTCTCCTCCTCCAGATGTCCTCAGGACCTTTCTTCAGTTGGCCATCCTACATTGTTTGCTATCGTCGTTGCAACTAGTAATATACCATATTTATAATTTTATATAGATATCACATATAAATATATAAAACATAAATATATATAAAGTATGAATATATATAATTGCATTTTTATCAACCCAAGCCCTGGAAAATGCTTATGTAGCTAGTCTTACTATGTGATGCTGTTGCACTAACTCTCCTTCCTTCCCGTCTGGTGGTGGTGGTGGTTGTCATTGCGCTGCCTTGCAGCTCTGTATATCTGGTTTTCCTCTGTCCTGTCCTACCGTGAACACTCCCTTGTTGCGCAGCAGCCTGGTGCGATGGGGTTCAAGTCATTGTTTGCATCTTGGGGGCAGTTTTAAGGAAATGTGTAATGTTGATAGAGATTAGGGATCTGAAAATAGCATTTGTTTCATACTTTCTGTTTGGTTCACTTAACTGGCAGGGTGTTACCCGGTCAGGCCCAGCTGTGATGAAGTACCTCCTCAGCAGTCAGGTGGTGAAAGAGCTCCTGCATCTCATCATCTTCTGGTGTTGCGAAAGTAGAACTACTGCGTTTGGTCGCTGCGCTGTCTGGTAGAGCACTGGCCCGGAGAGAATGGTAGACAGAACAAATCTATACAGTTGGTTAAATATTATGTGTTTTAATATAGAGGGAGACAACAAAAATATTTTAAAACCAAACCTGTCTGCTTTTGTGCATTGACTTAATAATTAATTTCTGAAGCGATACCCTTTGAAATTCTTACTAGAAGTTATTTTTTGCCTCATCCATAAAATTACCTTTTGGAAACTAAAGTTTGACACATAGTTAGAAGGAATTTACTCACCACTGACTCATTTTTAAATGGTGTGTTAAAGTTTTGATTCTTATGGCAAAGAACACTGCCTTTTGTTGTATCCAGACTTGGAGAAGTTTGGGGTTAAAGTCTGGATGACTGGTAGATAATAGATACTGTAATTCCTGTTCTGCTGTTGGTGAAAATGTTGAGAGCAGGCTGCAGTTGTTATGTTTCTCTATAATGTGAAAATGTGCCTGTTGAGCAGGTAACTGTACGTATATACAGGCATCCATAGAGAGATGTTTTAATGCATACACGCACATGCTGCTGCTTTGTCAGGTTTTTCTCAACAGTTACGTGGTTGTGCAAGCCATTTCCAGCCTGCTGAGCTTCTTCCTTTTGCCAGGGTGTCCCTTGAGGATGGGTCAGATGGAGGAAGGCTGTCCACCCCGCCTGTCCAATCCAGCTCTGGATTTTCCTACGTGCTGCATTCCCCACGCAGGTTATGAAAGCCAAGGCCTTGAGAAAAACACTGTCGCCTTTTTGGTGTTTTGGTACTGGGGAATTGACCTGGAAAACATCTGTCTGCTGCTGGAGATAAAACGAGTAGAGGCAGAGTTGAGGTGCTGTATGAGTTGTTTGGAGTTCCGTGCTGGTTGTTGCCTGGGTGCAGGGACCAAAGGGATAGACTATAAATGGTGTGAAAAGGTGTGAAGATTGCGACGTAGGATTTGGGATATGATTTCCCAGTTGACGTACGGTAGCCTGAGATCCGCTTCTCCCCTCCTTGCTGGCAGCTTGTCCCTCCTTCCTGTTTTATAGTCAGCTTTTGGCTACAAATAAATGTGGCAATAATTTAGTGGAGAGCAGGAGTGCCCCTGTCAGCAACAGCCTGCTTTTAGATCAGCTTAAGCCAAGCATGAAACCATCCCCATAAGTTTTATCATCACTGGAAGCTTTCCTTCCAAAAGTATTTATGTAAATGAATGAATTAACGGAAAAAAACTCCAGCTATAAGCAACACTTGAAAACAAGTGGAATTTAAATCTGTTTCTTTCTGGAAGGCTGTTGGGTATTTTGTTTTGTTCGTCAGTGGGGGGAGGCTAGTTTGAATTGATAGAGAGAAGTTGATAAAAGCTAAGGACACCTGATTTTAGCTGTACCATGGGGGAGCCATCTCTGGAGCTCAAATTCCAAGGGGAAAAAAAAACCCCAACCAACCAACCCCCCCCCCCCCAAAAAAAAAAAAAAAAAAAAAGTGGGTTTTTGCATGACAGTGGGCTGCATGCTGCTTATATTAAATACAGACCTTTTCGTTAGCATCTTGCTTCGCTCTAGTAGAATATTTCTCTTCTTTCATTTAAGTGGCATAAGCACTAATTTAAATGTTTGTATCTTTTGAAAGATGTAGGGAAGTGATAGTAGTTTTATTTTGAGGCAATATATGAAAAAATATCACAATGCTGTGAAAGTTATGTTAAAGTACATTACTGGAATGAGCTGGAAAAATGATGCAAGTAGGGCAGTGTTGATACTGTGCTCATTACTCCTGTGAAGAGTGAGCATACTTTTGTATACGTAGGAAGATTGTATTCAGATTTATATCTCCTCAGCCCACCAATTCAGACTGGAACATGCTGGGAAAGCAGAAGCCTTCCTCTGGAAAGGCCTTTGTTGTGTGGCAGAGACAAGGCTGCTATGCAGAGGATGTTCTGCACCGTACGGGCTTGCAAGTGCAGAGCTGGGGATTTTCTCAGGATCGAGCCCAATGGGCGAGTTAAGCGAGGAGGCAGGAAATCTCCCGTGTGTGTTCAGGGCTTGAAGCACGAAGCCTCAGCGTCAGGCCAGTGCTGAGATTTGAACAGAGGGATAAAGCGGAGGCCAGCGCAGTGCAAGGAGCAAGCATGTGGTCTGCATGCTCCTGAGGCAGATGACTGCTTAGTTAGCAGGCAGTCCCATTTTACACTAGATGAGGTTTCAGAGCTAAATTTTTCCCTTTAGTCTTCATTATGTGAGCCCTTGTAAAACAGAGAGGCAAACAATGCGTTAATATGCTTCATCCTGATGCCTCTTAAATTTATCCATGAGTATTTGGGAATTGATACGTGCTCAGTAAAAGGACCTAATTGGGCTAACGTTAATGCGACCCAAAGAACAAGGCTGGTGTGTTGGGGAAGTGCCTTAAAGATGGCTTATTGGCATTCAGATTGCAGCCAAGTGAGTGTTTTCTACTGATACACTTCAATAACGTGATGTTCATGTTATCTAGAGGTCCAGACCACAGAGAGTGCAAGAGCTATAGGGTTTTTTTATGTCTGACCTTCAAGATGGTTACAGATCTCTCATTTTTGTATTTCATTGATAGCATTGCTGGCAGACAAAGTAAGGTTTTTTTTGTTTTATTTCTTGTACTGGTCTTGCAAGTGATGTTTCATCCGACACTTTAAATGATGGCATTTTGGAGTTAAACTTTATGCTGTGTCGTTTGTTCGTCCCTCCAATATTGAGCAGATGTTTCTAAGAGTTAATGTCGCTTCTCAGTTATCTTTGACAGAAGCAGAGTCTGCTCAACATCAGAGGGTTTAGACTAATGCACATTGATCTTGGCAGGGAGAACACAGGCTCCTTGAGCTCACTAGGCAGTACAGGCCTGCAAACTGTTGTATTAACAAGCCAATTAATTAATAAGTAGGAAATTGATGTAACCCCCAAGGCAGTGTGTACTGATACTATATTCTTAGGTTTTTAAAAATAGATGTTGCTTTAATATATAACATGAAGGACCCTTCATGCAGTTAAGGTCCAAGTAGGAAAAGCTTTTCACCTTTCTTTTCAGAGACCAAGCTCCTTCTGACCATTGTCCCTGCCAAAAATTGGTATCCCTGTGCTTTCCTCCTCTCCCAGCTGGGCATATTTTTCCAAGGAAGCAGTGGAAGAGATAAGACCGTTTACCTGCTAAGTGGAGTGGCATAATGGGCTGTTTCTCTGCAGCTTAACTACTTACTGCTGTTTAATAAGCTTTTGTAGGTTTAATTTTGCTGCTTTACAGATGCAGCACAGGCAGTTGCACAGAGGTGCCCAGGTGTGCTGCGAGCAGTGGGTGGGTTTAGGTCGGTCGCCATTCGGGAAGCCGAGTCCCTGCCGTGCCACAGCTGGGAGAGGGAGAGAGGGTTCTCTTCTGGCTTGAGACGTAGCAATATCTGGACAGGAGAGAGTGAAATACCAGATTTGGGGTTGCGTTCATTTTTGTTTCTCATCAGTGTCTTTGTACACCCCAGGAATGTGTTGGATTGATCTAATCTGTTTTTCATTCAGTGGCTCAAAGCTACTCTTTGTAACTTGTTTTTTTGATGGGCACTGTGCATCTGTAAGAAGTAAAACTCAAGTCCTGATACACTTTGAATTAAGAATATTTCTCTGTAAATGGCTTGTATCCCTCAAGCAAATTTGACCCTCAGTGGTAAGCAAGCAAATATAAATCTCATGTGCTTGAGAAATAAATCACCTGAGTTTATAAACCAAGTTCCTTTCTACAGTCTTGGTAACTTGGTTTGAAAGAGTTATTTAAAGTTGTGACATTAGCCTTTAAACTGCAGGGGGTTTTATATACCTGTCCAAAGGAAATTAAGTTTTGTTTGTAGTTGGCTGACTTTTTCAGTATTTTAATTGACTATCCCAGAATTCTGTACTCTCAAGTCAGTGAATTACTTTTCTAAGGAATAACTCGGGTGTAATTTTTTTAAGAGAAAGAGTGGGGTTCAGATGATTGCTTTCATATTTTTTTCTCATTGAAACCAAACCAAAGCGATAGAGCAGGAGAAGAGGAGTGAGAGCACCAGCAGCTGCAAGTGTGGCTCTGCCATTGCCTCGCCATCCACTGGTGGTTGCAAGATGGGTTTGGTTTTCCCTTCTGTGCCCCACCCCCCCGCCCAAAGGTTTAATGTGGAAGCCCACGCTCTTGGCACATGCAGCTCTCTCTAGGCTGACTGCCTTCAAAGCATTGCAGAAATGCCACGTTCAAAAAGATTTCACCCCCCCCCTTCTGTCGGGAGGATATAGTTTGCCACGCTTCCTCCCTTTCTCACTGGTGGTGGTGGTAAATCGCAAACTATAAATCAAAGGCATGTTTTGATGCAAGGAAGTGCCCAGCGGTGTGCGAGGGGCTTTGGTGTCACCCCGAGGCTGGGTGGAGAGCATCTAGCCGGCCGTCCTCCCTCCAGCTGACCGTGTCCCTCCAGCCCAGGATCTGCTGCTTCCCGCTTGTGCCAGCACAGTTATTTCTTGGGCTGCTCTGTGAAACGGAGCATCGCGTTGGCCTGGGTTAAAAATAAGCATGCAAAAACCCCTCTCTTGGAGCAAGAAGGAGTCGTGATGGTCATTGGGGTGTGAGGAGGAGGGGGTGGAAAGACCCTGACCTGCAGGTGTGCAGGGCTAGCTGCAGTGCCATCGCTGTCTGAAGGTGGGCTGGGGTTTCCCCATCGCCCTTCCCAGGTTGTGCCTGGAGCAGTGAGACAGCGAAGAGTCACCCTGAAAAACTGGGATTTGAGACCGAAAGTCAGCAGCATGCATTGAACCACAGCAGAAACACCTTAAATACGAGGCGGCATTAAGAATTAATTTTGGAGCCGGCCTGAATGAAAAAGGAGAAGAATTTCTTATTCTGCTGAAATGATAGGGGAGCCACCTTACAGTTAACACCAGTGATAAATGTCAGACTGGTTTGTATTAAAAATGCTTTAATCTGATTTGGCCCCATTAATTTTTAAACTAGCAGAGGAGGTCATTAAATCACAAGTCCCTTTTTTGTTATAAATGCTTGCACCTCTGTGTTCCCTCTGCTTCCCCAGATTCTGCTTCTAATTAGAGCGGCGATGTGGTTCATGGCTTGTCAAGCAGATTAATGTGCTTTTGAAATCTGGGGGGTTTTTCCTCCTTTTTTTGCTTTTTTCTTTTTCTTTCTTTTCTCCACACC
>VYXH01012720.1:69311-90708 GCA_013397275.1 Burhinus bistriatus
CCCCCCCCCAAAACTCGACTCTGTTAATACTATGTAGCAAGTGTATATGCAGAGGAGTATAATTTTTTTAATTTTACCTGCTTCCTTTCAGCCTGACTTTCTGCTGAAATACAGAAGTATACACACCGTATCCACATCCCCTGACACTGTGAGAGGTATATGCTTCTCAGTGAAAGCCTTGACTGGTGAAAATATCGCTGACTTCTGCCTTTGATTTCCAAAGAGTCTGTAATTTTATACCGTGCGTCTTTTTGGATGTATACGCCTCCTAATTTTAAAAGGCTGAAAAACATTTTTTTGCCCCCAGCTGTTAAGGTGATCAGCGTGTGTGTGTGTGGTAGCTGATATGCCTGTGGGGTTTTTATTTTTATACCATGTGTAAGGATTTGCAGGTGAATTAAAGTGTAATGATACAGAATCGTTGCATCATACGTACAAACTTCTGGTTTTGTCTGTCTGTCTGTGATTCTAGCAGTGCCGGTGATCGTTCGGCAATAAGGTACTAGCGGACTGTTGAAACTGCACTGCAAAATCCCTAAATTGGTTCTTAACTTCCCAGACTCCTCCTTTGTTTCTAACCGTGTTTTTTCCACAGGAAGAAATCTCTTTGCATTAGTATTAATGGGGGCAGGGACATTAATCAGATTTGCAGACAGGCATCATTTTTCTTGCTGCTCCAGCAACGCCAGCTCCTCTTGTGCGTACCTTGGCCCGTCCTGAGCAGCTCTGTAGCCCGTCTGGTTTTCATCCCCGTGCAAGTGGCAACCTCTGCGCTCCAGCTGTGGTCGTAGGGCTGGAGATTCCCCGCTCTGCATGGAACCATGGTTCCAGGCAAGCCTGGATGGGATCCTAAAAGGTGTTTTCCTAAACACAAGGTTAATTACAGGGGCTGATTTACAGTCCTGTTTACAGGAGAGGCTGGGTTGTCATACGTGCATTTCCTGACTTAACTGCATTTGTAATGATGTGTGTCTGTGTAATAACACGAAGATGCAATTTCAACACGGACAGGCGTTGCCTGCTCTGGCTTTAACCTAGCAGCAGAGGTGTAAATACGTGAGAGAAAATAAAATGTGTGAGGATGCAACAGCATGGGTTTCAGCTCAGGTGAGCAACTGGAATACGAGCCCTCTGGGGATGTCAAAATAGGTGGTGGTGGTTTGATAGCTGAGGCTGAAGCCTGTGCCGTCACGTCCTTATTGCCGCTTTTACTTAAATTAGTTAAAAACCTTTACAAAATTAGACAGGCATACGTGAAGATCTGTCTCGAAGGTTCCTTCAGCTAAGAGTGTGAGAAGCACGTTGGTGGTTGCTTGCAGTGAGTAAGAGACCACGTTTTCCATACAGCTGGGTCTGGAGGGAGCTCAGTCTGTGCCTGAAGGAGAAATTTCCTCTCAGCCCCCTGGGTGCCTTGGCTTCTGTGTAGATGTAGGACTCGGTCCTCACGTTAGACCAGGTTAATGTTCTGCATTTCCTTAGGAGTCAAGTACGTTTCCAACCTGGAAGGAAAAAAAGGTTTGCCATTAATGTCTCTGAGCTCCATCAGGAGTAGTAGCGTGAAATCAGCTTTAGTACTTTTTGTTTAATACAGTTGCTGTTTGGGAGCAGCTGAAGCAAAGTGTTAGGAATTGGGGGCAGAAGGAAGGGAGTGAGACCTTGAAATAGGTAATAGTTAATGTCGTCTTCTCTCTGGCCTTGACAGATGCCCATGTTTCCACTTTAAGTCCAGCAGATGTTTGACTTGTCTCTCCAGTAATACTGCCCAGTTGATTCCTGATCTTGCTATCCAGTTATTAAAGTGGCTCTCGTATTACAAGAGTATTAATGCCTAAGCCATGCTATTTACCTTCTCACATACTGCTGCTCCTGTCTCAGGTTCTTGAATGGTACAAGACTTTCTCAAGAATCAGGTCAGTTCTCCAGGAAAATTGTTTTATTGTTAATGCAGAATTCAGTTGTTAATTGTGGTTCCTATGTCATCTTGTGTTGTATTCCTCTGTTACAGATCTCTGTAGATTTAGAAATACTCACAGTATCTCTCTTCCAGACATTGCGAGGCTGTAAATGGTATTTTGTAAATAAATTTTATACCAAATCATTATTTGGGAAAAGTTTCCCATAACCTGTAGTTAGATATTAGCTCATTGTTTTAAATTATACCAGTAACGGGTCCCAGTTCCAGATCAGCGAGTAGACCAATACAGCTGTCCATCTGTAACGCTGGATCGCACAGAAACCCCCCCAGTTTTTTTAGATGTTTTGAGACATTCTTCATGAAATTATTAGGAAGAGACACTTCTGATTTTTCAGAAATAAAACCTTATGTTTCAGTGGATGCCACCACTGAACATGGTGGTTCTTGATTTTAAATTCTCATACAATCATTTTTTAATCCTTTTTATATACTTGAGATATACACTTGAAAACAGCAAAATTTATACAGAATGGAAAATACTTATTTCTAGGTAGCTAGGTGTTTGCTTCATTGAGTTCATAGTAAATCAGTCCTGGTGAATTTGCAGTGTTTGTTGGTGAATGTCAAATTGTTCATGTGACTCCTTGAGATATTCTTTCATTTCCAATGTTGCTGAAATTACATGAGTTTGGAGCTGTTTTAACTGAAGGATGAATCCTGGTTTTGTTACAAAGGCCTTCAGCATTTCCAGAGTACAGTGAAACTTCCTGTAAATGCAGTTGACTTGTGGTAAGTGCTGGAAAGCAAGTAATGAGCTCCGCACACCAAGTCTGATGTCACTTGTCACTCTTGTGATTAGTGCACTGAAAGTGTCCTTATGCAGCCTCCTTTTTGGAGGCTGCAGTTTCGCAAAAACCATAAAATAAAAAGAAATGTTTCCTCTGACAGAGCTGAGGTCAATGTTAGTCTATCTGTATATCTGTCTTCATTCATAGTTAGTGTGTTATGTTAGAAGCCAAGTTATGCAGCCCTGATTAATATGAAATCTTAAAATTCACTGACATGAAGAAAAAAAAAATTAAAGTCTTGGGTTGCTCATGGGCATGGTAGCATTCTTCCCCAGTCATCAAGAAATCAATGCCAAAGACTTACTAACCCAGACCCAAGTCTGTGCCTTCTTAGGTAAGCTAAGATGCCCCTAACACTTGCTCTCTTTCGCCGTATAGGCAAGGGACACGATATCGGAATATGTGGGAAATATTTGAAAAAAGAGCACCTGTTTTTAAATATTTGGTTTATAAGATTTGCCTGCCTTGCTCATAAACTTGGTATAATATTTTAAAAGTTGTATTCTCCCTGTCTGTTGAGAAGGAAAAGAAAGCTGGACCTTCTATGAACCAAAAGTGAAAAAGCAACAGCCGTAAGTTGCATTTAGAGAAACATACACCAAAAAGGAGGTAATTCTATTGGAAATTTGTGGGCTGCATTCATAAAATTACAACATCTCTGATTTAGATATTTGCAAGGGTAAACAGTTGCAGGTATTGTGTGCAGTTGTGCTATTGGAGTATTTTGGGCTGAACAGAGCATCGGTGCTGCAGGGGCAAGATAATGTGGAGAATGAACTAGTTGATCTGATGTCTTTTCACCATTTTTGTGAGTTGTCTAACAATTAGATGCTTTGCCTCTCTTCCTCTGTCTCCTCCTCTGTCGTGACAGCACAGTGCTGGTAGATGCTTGCCAAGCTGTTGCAAGAAAACCTGTGAAAAAATACGGCAAAGTGTAAGTTGCTTCATAGCCGTCTCAAATGTTGTTCTCAGTGGAGACTGGAAGTACGTGAGCAGAAATCCAGTGTGCTCTGTTAGAGAGGAGGAAAGTCAGTGGAGGGCCCAGGGAGCTGACGGACGGCATGAAGGTTTGGGCTGTGCTTGTGAGGAGCGGTGGTGTGAGGACGAGCAAGGCAAGGATGTGGTGAAGGGGAGAGGACACTAGGCATGGCAAGGAGACTGGGGCGCTCCTGCCATCCTTCTGCCCTTCGCTGTCAGGTTCATAATCCATCGGGAAATCTCTAGGAAATTGGGAAGAGGGATAGGAGTCTGAAGTATAATTTCTGCAAGTGGCATGGGTGAACCAAGGTGCGGGAGAGAAGCTCGTGGTCCTTCCTGGAGGAGCGGCGGGCAGCAGCTGGCCACTGGATGCTGTATGCTGGCCAGTGATGCCAGGGGAGCCGAAAACAGGGGTCCACATGCAGTCAGGTCTCATTAATTCAGCTGCTCACGGAGCAACTTGTTTTAATTAAGTCAAATTTATGTCTGTGAACACAGCGTGCGAGATAAATCTTTTACTTGTGTCCTGCTTAGCGCAGCAGTGGGGGAAGCTGCTCCAAGAGCATGGCCCTGCCTGTTCCCCACCAGTGGAGAGGAGAGTGCCTATGTTTCCAGAGCAGCACTGGAGCCTGATTCTAATAAATGAGTAATTAAACAAAAAGCCCCACTTTTATTGCTCAAATGCAGCAGTTGGGTCCTGTAAGATGCTTGACTAAAATGAAGAGATGCTTGTTCTATTCACTAATTGATCTCACTTTGAAACTTCTGTAATGGTTCTATTTTCAGTTACCTGTAGCAATAGAGATAAGATGGAGAAGGGGGAAAACAAAGCGAAAAGCAAGTGAAACCATTTTGTCTCCTCCTTTCCAGACTGGTTCCCCCCAGTGCTGGCTCAGACATCCCTGCAGGCGGGCTTGCCTGTGTGTAGGGCAGGTTCATGTGCACATCCCTCCCCGATAGCGGGTGCTCCGGTCGGTTGTGTGCCCTGCCTGTTGCCTCTTCCTCACCCCATGCAACCAGCCTCGGGAGCTGAGCAGCCTTGGGATTGGGTAGTGGGATTGGTTATTGGCACTCAGACATGCTGGCCTTTTGGACACGGTGGGGAATTTGTGTGAAGGCACGAGGGGATGAGCAAGGCTTGGTTTCTGAGAAGTGAAATCCTGCCGACCTGCTCCCAAGGTGGTTTAGCAACTTGAGTTTCAGCTCAAGCAGAAATATGCTCTGTCTTTTTCTCTCTTTCAACTAAGTAGAGAAATGTCATAGCATAAAGTTGGGGGAATGAACCTGTTTGAGGTGCACCGTGGGGGAAAATGGTGGGAACCTTTTCCTACAGCCACATGGGTCCTCATCTTCTTGATATCCCTCTGTGCTTGATGCTTCCCCATCCTGGTCCAGAACCACTGCTCTGGCTGCAGCGCCACCATCCTCCATCCCCAGTCCTGGGGACAATTTGGGAGCCCCCGTTTCTGGATGTCCGTTTTGATACCTGTCCTTCCCTGGCCATGGCAGCTCCACAATGTGACCATGAGCACCCACAGCAGCTACCTCTGGCTGTGCCAGTCACTGTCGTAAAGTCTTCCGCTGCCTGGGCAGCTGCTGGTCCTCTCCTGAACTTTGGCCCATTCACAGTTCCCCCACCCTGTGCACAGGATCCTCTCGTGCAGATGCTAACAGCTGCAGCGGATGGGTCCCTTTCCCTGAACATCTCCTAGTCCCGGTTAATTAACGTGTCTGGGATCTTAAACCTGTTTTTTAAATTAAAATAAGATTTATTATAGAACCTGATTATGGTGCCATCTGCATCATAGATGGTGCTGTGTCCTTGACTGCTTATCCTGGACCAACCGTGTTTCTAGTTACGTATGTCAGCAAAGCAAAGGGGTGATTTCAGCAGAGGTAGGCAAGCACACATTAGCTTCCAGAAAGTCCCTGTAAAAATGATTAATTTGTGGGTGAAATTGGACATGGCGTTCAGCAGTGGCCTACTGTATGCAACATCGTAATATTAAATACTTTGACATCTGTGAGTGCTTAATTTGTTAGACTTAGTTCTGCACACTCAGATGTATGCCTTGGGTTTCCCAGTGGTGTGCTGGCCTTTCACCCAGCCTTGCTCTCCTGTTCTTCCCCACGCAGTGGGTCTCCACTTACAGCGCACCGTGCACCAGAGGCTTGTTACTGTCCAAAGGTAAAAATTGTTTCCCGGGTTGATGTTTTGCCTAAACCAAAGGCTCCGGTCAGTCTTTTGTCACTGCCAAATTTTTTTGTCCTGTTAACTTTTTTTTTTTTCATTAGTGTTTCACATTTCTTACCTGGCTGAGGCAAATATGTTCTTTTTTCACCAGTAACCTTGTTTGTTTGTTCTTCTCATTGCTCTTCCTTTCTCAGTCCTTCTGGAGGTGAATTTTGAGCTTTTTCTTTTCCCTGTCCGTTTTTCAAGTGCTGGCAGTTTTCAGGTCGGAAACCTGTTCTGCAACAGGAATGAGGGGTTTTATTTTTACAGGAAGCAGGTTTTTTTTGTGGGGATCTTCCCTGATTGCCAATTGGTGAGAGTTACAGGGCAGAAACAGAGAAGACAGGAGCAAAGGGAAGGACTGGTTTCAAACTTTGTGGTTGATGCCTTTTTGTCCTCCTTTTCTCACTGCCTTGATTTTATGCATGTATTTTTGGTCATGGATCAGAGGTTTTACCCAATGAAATTTGTTGTAAAATGCAGTAGATTGTTTAACAATTAAGTTAAGTTGCTCAAAACTTTTTGATTTTCCTTCCTTTTCATCTACATATCAAAATGTTTCCAATGTGTAAATCACTTTCTACCTCTTCACACTTTTGGCACTGTACCTTTTTGGCGAGGTAGCTGGAGCAAAAGGTTCTCTAACCGAGGAGGTAAATATTTTCTCTTCCGTTTCCACATTTGAATGTCCCAGCTTTATTTATTCTTGCACATTTTTTCCCCTGCTATCCAAGACTGGCCATAGAAGGTAAACACTGGGGGAGCTAAATGAGATTACAGCATCACTTTGGTAACCTTTCTTAGTGAATGGGCAGTTGATCTGCCCATAATGCAAAGCACTTAATGTATTGAAGCATCTAAGAAAGCAAGCTACTAGTTCACCACTCAGAGTTCAATTCCTGGATAATAACATTTATTTATAGGGAATAAAGAGTCAGTTCTGTGATGGTAAAGTAGATATTGTCACTCAAAGCATGGTCTTTTTATTAACCTCAGATTTATATGGTTAAGTAATTGTTGTATTAGTAGCATTTCTTGAGTGGTAAGGAGGAAAAAAATAAGACAGATGTCTGTGAACAATGTGCTGCTTGTTTATTTATCTGTAGTAGGCTGGGGCTAGTAAATTGGCCCACTGTCATGGGGCTGTGAGCGATAGCGAGCTTGAGCTCAGCAGCCTGAAGCTTGAGACGTTGCAACTCGCAGGCAACGTGTGTCCTGTCTTTCTTTGTGTGTACATCTGTCTGTCCTTTCCTGTACATAGTGAAAGGTAGGGGGAAGGCTTGTGCAAAGCACCGTGTACTGAATTTTGGTTTTCTTGAATAAGCCGGCTGACAAAAATTGCTGCTTTCTGCTATTTGTTTATGTATGTCTTTGACTTTCTGTGGAAGTGGGACATATTCCTCCAGAACAGAAATGCTTATATATTTAATGAATGCATAGCTTGATAATAATACACAGAATGCTTGGATGTACTTTTTTTCTTAGTATGATACTGTTCAGATTTTGAAATGAAGGAAAATTCTGCTAATATTTCCATTTCTACTTTGTTCTTCCAATTTCCATAACATTTTAAATTAGAAATGTCATAAACTTGGTATGAGGCTAAAAGCTTGTTACAAAATAAGACAGAAGGATATTCGTAAAAGGAAAAATATTTAATCTATCTTCTTCATGGCCATTTTCTTAAACCTGAAGTAAACATGGTGAAATTGAGTGAATTTCTATTAAGCAGGCTCCTCTGCTTTCGTGTCACGTACTAAACAGACAATTGATGGCATATTTCCAGCTGGCAGAGCTGTCGAAAGGTAGCGTGCGACTTCAACTCCATTTTTTTTCCCTTTTCAACATATGATTGTGCAAGTCTAACTAAATTCATTGGAGAGTAAATATTCATTCAGTATGTAAAATAAAGAATAAATCTGCGAGCTGGATTCAGCAAGTAAACAGATTATCGCACTACAGGGTTTTCTTCAATACAGCAGGTGCTTTAGATGGACAGATATTTCCAAGCCGATGTGATGATCAACTTGGTATCAACTGTTGGAGTTGATAGCGTCCCATAAGTCTCCTTTTTGCTTTTTAGGGGTTTTTGTGGGGAGGAAAGAAGGGGCAGGAAAAAGGGGGTTGCACAGTGACTATTTCCTAATGCATGTGTGGAAAAACAGCCCATTTAAATCTGTCATCTTTTTCAGAAATAGTGAAAAACTTCACCGTGTTTTAGCGGCTGTTATTTTATCCACATAAGGTACTTTGTCTGGGACTAATAATGGTGTTTGCGTTTGCTGCTGGTTGCGTCTTGATCATGTTTTCCCAAGCATTAGCTGCTTGTCTGAGCATTAGCAGCTTCTCACGGTCTTCCTCTTGTAAAATAGTGGGAGGTGATAATCTGACCCAAATAAACGAGTGAGAAACTCGGCTTGCCTCCCCGTCGAACGGGTGGATGAAATCTGCCTTTTCCCTCTGGAAATAGCTCTGGTACCCCTGGGGCTCTTATGCTGCCTGGGGGCATCATAGCATCCTGGGAACATTTTGGAGGGCTAAAGCAGACTGCACCAGCGCTGTGAATGTAAGGTCTGCGGGCAGCACCAGCTTCCCAAATTTTGAGCAGAGACTCACTGTAAGACTTTTGTGTTGGGAGTATATAGCTCTTGGTGTAGACTGTACTGGTTGTGGGGTATTTAAGAGCAAGGTGCATTTCTCCACTGCTTTTCCTATGAACGTTGTTGCCTAGTGAAAATAGTTAACATCAACCCAAAACAAGCCTTGTGACTGCCTGTTGTTTAGTTTAGTCACATACCAGAGACAAAAAATCATTGAATTGCTCTTTCCTGACATGTAGTCCTTGAATGGAGTTGGTGTAAATTTAGTCAGTTCACTTTGTTGAGTATCGAGAGCAGTGTGATATGTAAATATAGCTTTATCAGACGAGATAGATTTAAAATTCCACAGTTGGCAAGGAAGCGTTAGCAGTATAATATAATACAAATATTTACACAGTAACTTCTAAGTCTTCAATAAGTGCTTAATATTTGAAATATGTGTTGTGAAAACATTGACTGATTAAGCTGTACTGTTGCTGCTACATCTGTATGCAGCAACTTGTGATGGCTAGGACGCAGGAGTCACAAGGAGGAGTAGGTCACCTAGCAATGCAAAGGCATTTAAACAAGTCACAGCATTTTTTAAAATTAATTTAATTAGGATTCAGCATGATCTGCTCTCCCAAGGCACATGTAACTCCATCCCTGCATCCTGCTGGAGCTGCTGCTCTCAGAGGCTGTTGCATTTGTGTAACGTGACTGGATGTAATCACGTGCCCAGTGCATCTAAGACCATTCCAGTAGCAAAATCGAGCTACCAAGTTCATGCCTGCCCACAACAGGGAGTATAATCATTGCTACTCTGTCCCTTCTTGTATCTGTCAGGGAGATTTTATAAGGAATTGCAATGGACTGTAATGATGGATGGTTAATTTTTTGCCTGCATGCAGCATCACAGGAGCAGTGCTGGGCTCTCTAGCCACTCCGCTTGTTTTACTGGGAGCAGAAGCTTGGCGGCAGAGGAGATGCTCTTTTTGGGTGGGTGTATCTGACTTGACCAGTCCATCACTGCATTCAGCCTCCAGTTCCAATATTACTCATGAGTGAGCTCACAAAATAGTAAAATCAATAGACTGCAAATTAAAATAAACAGAAACACAGCTCCTAAACTTGCCTGGATGATTCTCTGCTGCCACCTCATTTGCCAAGAGACTGCAAGAGCTGATCCATGCCTAAAAATGTACTGCTGCTCGCTAATCCAGTCTTTGGTTTTGCCTCTTCGTTTTTAAAATTTTTTAATTTTTTTTATTTTCTTCCCCTTCGGCTATCCTGTTTCGCTTTCTGCAAGTGCACAGCAAGCCGAAAACCGGGGTGGTTTGGTGTGTGCTTGAAGTGTGAGAATCGGGTTGAGCTTATTGTAGGTGGGGTGGGTATGCTCTGACCTACAAATCACAGACTTGATCACAGTCTGCCTTCAAAACCATTACTTCACTGTGGCATTGCTCAACATTATGCTGAATATGATTTAGCAAGTTCCTGGAATGTTTTGGCCTAAACCTGTTGTTGATAAGCTCTGCTCTGCCTAGGCCCCCATGACAATTTCATTTCACTAAAACTGTCCTTATCCACAGAAGAGCTAATAGACAGCTTCCATCCAGCTCACAGCCTTTTCCCTAGAGAGGGGTGAAATGATGTGGCTGGCCACGCAGGAAACCCAGCCCAAATAACCAAATGCTGCCTCTTTTCCTACTGCAGGCTAATGCAAACAACCAGCACCTGGTTCTAATGATATGTGTACAGGTATCTATCAGCCTGTGCTTCTGCCCATTCTCTGGGCAGCTGCCATGCTGCCTGGGTGAGTTTCTGGCAAGGCTGGAGGTAGACACTGCTGCATGGGATTGGAGGGGCCTGTAGGCATGCCCCCAAATCCTGACTTGGTATTTGCTGCTACTCAGGCTGCAGGAGGCTTTCCTATCTGTCCGTTGTGCTGGTAACATGCAAGGCTAGGTTTTGCAGGAGGAGGGTGAAATAGCAGGTGATTTTGTCAGAAGCTGATGTCAGGGATGTCGCTCAGGATGGTTTAGCAGGTGAGTGATGGGCTGTGAAGTTCACCTGTGAAGGTCCACCTTCAAGGTAAGGCTGCAATGCCTGCCTGCCCCAGTGACATGAACAGGATGAATGCGGTGACCTTAGCTTGATGCAAACAAAGAGGGCTTGGGGTTTGCAGGGAGATGGTGCAATTCTCATACTGCTCATGATGTTTTTGCAAGGCTAAGAGCAAATAATCTTGAAATGAGCTGGCAGTTTTATGATTGGCTTTTATGATGTTTATAATCTGACATTGAACTCACAGTTTAAGAGGTGAAAGGTTTAAAGGAACACAGTAGCAAAGGCGTACTGCTAAATTTCTTCTGGGTGTAATTTTAACATACATCTTAGATGCTTCCCCAATGCGGTGGATTTGCTGAAGTATGGGCGATCGAGTTCACAGTGTGTGTCACTGAGTAAAACTGACTCCATCCTTATCACATGTTCAACATAGGGAAGAATTCAACAGAACATGTGATTTTTGCCTTCTCTAAGGAAAGACATGGACTGGAGGTAACTGCCTTGTGTAGCCTAACAGCCTAGGTCCCACAATGCAGCCTTTGCATTTCCATTTAAATCCCAGCCACAGAAATATTGTACATTGTCCATGTACATTGTCCAGTCCATGAAAGACATGGACTGGAGGTAACTGCCTTGTGTAGCCTAACAGCCTAGGTCCCACAATGCAGCCTTTGCATTTCCATTTAAATCCCAGCCACAGAAATATTGTACATTGTCCATGTCCACTTGTTTTCTTGGGTGTTTTTCTGATATCAGTAAAAATCTAAAGTCTCCTGTGATCTCTAAACTTCAATTCTTAAATTATGACCCTTCCCCCATGGTACTTTTGGAGAAAATGACTGATTTTTTGCCTACTCCTTGTCTTGCGATCCTATATCCTCTTCGTTTGATGGATGTCTGCTTCAGAGGTCCTGCCTACAGATGTTTGCATACATACAGCACAAGCCTGTTCTTACTTGAACCATCCATTTCTGTTTCCCTGCGTTATCTCGTATTGCTCTGCAGGGTTCGGTGAGCAGCAGGTTTGCTGCTGGCTAGCTTTTTGAGGCTTCTGTTACGCACAGTACTTTATTTGTCTCCTGGTTCTTCGATTTGTAATGTTTTCCCTTTGATTGCTGCAGAAGGCATAAACAAGCCTGTCAAAAGCCTTGTTTAGCGTGCAGATTCTGTGGGGGTGGGTGGCAGCCTCAGACCCTAAAATGGATCTAGCAATGAACTGAATGGCTCAAAACCCTGAGAATTATTTTGATCTTTCTTGTTGCTTTAAATATTGGGACTGAATGAGGATTTCTCTAACAGAACAGAAGGTGAACATGTTGGTATGTGACAGTAATAGAAGAAGGGTCCAGACCTGCTGTCATTGAGATATGCTCTTCTGCAATCAGAGACTGGGCTTGGCCGCTGGGTACGGGCTCGTCTGCTGTACGTTGGTGTAACTGAGGTGGGGAGGGCTGTATCCTCTGATTTTACAGCATGCATGGGG
Source organism: Burhinus bistriatus (assembly GCA_013397275.1). Lineage (NCBI taxonomy): Eukaryota > Metazoa > Chordata > Aves > Charadriiformes > Burhinidae > Burhinus > Burhinus bistriatus. The sequence goes on from VYXH01012720.1 coordinate 81,418, forward strand.
AGGTTGTTCTGAAATGCTTCCCTGGATCCTGTTGTGGGATAGTCATTCTAAAGCAGAGTTTAACAGTTTTAGCCTCTGTTTTATGCCAGCTTTGCAAGGCAAGAAAGAAGGAGCTGCAAAATCACCCTTGAGTTCTTTTCTTTTTTTTTTTCTTTCCTTTTTTTTTTATATTTTTTTCCCCCCTTCCTCTTTTTCATGTAGCACGATGTAGTTTGTAATATAGCTGGGGTTTTCAGTTGTGATGGTGTGAAGGTAACAATGATTTGGCTTCGACGTGCCATAACAGCTGCAGAATTCATTGGAGCTTAGAAGCCTGTGAGTTTTAGCTGTGATGCCATTTACAGCTTTTATGGAAGAGCTCTTAAATTTGTGAAACGTGTTACTTTTTGAAGTGCATTATATTTGTAATTTGAATTCTCTAAAATCCTGTCTGAGAAAAAAAAAAAAAGCTTTGAAAATCCCCCTCTGCCTGCTAAAAACACGGGGAACTCTTACCAGCCAGGGAAGCAAGTCTCTTAAATGGAGTGATAGAACACATAGATGGATTTGTAAGTGCTAAAATGTCAATTAGTGCACTTAAAAGCTTAATGGTTGTCTTTGATGTGCTTCTAATATCTTCAGTAAAGTTTGAATGTTGCCATTGATCAGGGAGCGGAGGAGGGATGATGGAATTGAATGCTAACGCAAACAGTTCTTCTGGAGCAAAGGGACTTGTTCTCTGCAGACCCCTGGTCTCATGGCCTGTGCCAGTGTGGGCACCTGGCACCCTGCCTGCACATCGCCCCTGCCACCGTCATGGGCCACCCAGCACCAATCCAGTACTGCCTGCCGAGAAACCTGCAAAAAAGAAGAAAAACTGATTATGCCGTTATTTTGAAAGATCCCACGCTGACTTGTTGGTTTAAAAAAAAAAGAACATGGAAAGGCCAAAACTTGATTATGTTTTTTGCTTATCAGTTTAACACAGATCCAGTTGTTGTGAGACACCTGTGTTAAAAATCATTCTGTGCAATTAGGAAACCCTGCTATCTCCATAAGAAAGAACTTTTTTTTTTTTCCTCCCTTTTCCCCACAAAGCTTCCCAGCTGCCTGTTATCTTCTTAATTTAACCATTCATGGGAGAAGTAGCGTGGCTTCACAAGTCAGGCCAGATCTTAAGAGTTACTGGTAGCCATTAGCTCTTACTTTTCCCTCGCGTTTTAAATTGTAGCAAGAACTGAAGCTTGCATGTGGGAGAGCAGTGCTTCAGCATCGCTCTGTCTGAAATTCTTGACTTCGTACCCTAAGCAATCTGCTGCAACTTCAATTCCAGGTAATGGCCTTTACCCTCCTCTGGCACTGGTTATTTGGAAAAATGTTTTGCAGGCCTTCTGGGAAGTTACTGGGGTGCATTCACCTGAGTTGTTACTGAGCAATTGCCTCACAGAGCAAATGCCGGCTTTATTATTTGATTCCCTGCCCTACTAAAATACCATCATTTGTTTGCTGGGTAGTATTTTGGAAATCAAATACATTTAATACTGAAGGGCGAGCTTGGTAAAGCTTTAGAGCATAGGTTTTCACTGATTACATAGCTTATCTTTGTGTAGAAAATTTGCTGATGTAACTAAACTGACCTGAAAATACGTTTAGAGTAGCTTTAGAGTCTCCTCCTCATATGTCGTCTTTAATTGGCTTACAAGAGCACAGATTTAGTTTACTTCTCCCAGCTTCAATGGGTTGTGTGTGTCCTGTTCAGCCCAGTGTGTGTGTGTGTGTGTGTGTGTGTGTCCCGGTTATGTAAACATGGGAATGTAAAAAAGGACAAAAAGCATGTGATAAAAATCTCACTTTTTGGGTAGTACATCAAGCAAAATCAACATGTCATGCTTTGAGTGCAATATCAGTGTGTCCATCCCAGGAGCTTGCGTCCATATAACTGATTTGGTTCCCCATCTGGTTCTTTAAAATTGATTTGGGTCCCAATATTTCCCAGCAATAGGTTCAGCGTATTTGGCTCTGTCATTACCCTTCCTGGGTTTAAAGTTTGACAAGATGGCTTGGTTGGGGTTTTGTTTGTTTGTTTGTTTGCTTGTTTTTTTAATCTTCTTTTAAACCTGGTGATTGCCTGAATGCGGGGCATCCTCTAGACTGATGTGAAAGAGGAGGAAACCGAAGTTAAATATTTCCTAGCTAAGGCAAGGGACTTCTTGAGCCAGCCATACCTGCTTTGGGTCAGATTTACGCAAACTTGCAGGTCCATCACTGTGCAAGTTGTCCCATAGGTACAGGTTGCCACGGCCCAGCTTTGGCAATGCCGCTCACTTCACTGCTGGTCATGGTCCTCTTGCAGAGGTTTGGTGGTGCAGTTACTTATGAAAACGTGCTCTACTGCAGGGCCATCAAAGTGAGTAAGATGGGCCCAGGCCTCCTGTTTCATCTCTTTAAACCAGCTCAACCCATTTGTACTGGAAGGGTTTAAATGGGAGTGAGTGAGCCGCTCCACTTGGCATAGGGTCAGCCAGCAGGGGTGTGGTGACCTTCCCAAGCCTGCAAGGAGACCTCTATCCCCAGCCTCAAGCCTGTGAAAATGTCGTGTTCCTGATGGGCACAGCTGTATTTAATAATGTAGCTAAACTAGATAGGCTTTGGGCTGGTTTGTTTATTTAAATGAGGGAGCAAAAAGATATATTGGCAGATGCACGTCTTTGCTGGTATATACTATTATAATCCTAGAAAGCAGATAGACGAGCAAGGCTTCATCATGCAGGTACCAAAGTCCTACCAAAGAAATGATGTAAGCACTGACTACCTGTTACACTTGTGAGGATAGATGCTAAACATTTCAGCACCATTCCAGGAGCTTCTCTAAAATATCGATACTACTGACCTTTCAGACCCTGTGAGATGCCAAAAAATTATATCTCTTTAAAATTCCTGTAGAAATAGCGCAGGCAAATTTATAACACACCAGTTGTGTCTTTCCGTCTTCCCTACTACCTTGACACTATTTTGGCATGCAAAAGCGGTTAGTATTTTTCAAGTAAAGGATCAGGCTTTCTGTTTGAAGGTGAAAAAAGGTCTTAAGATAATTAGTAATATGCAGCAGGATTGGATTAGCCATATTAAACTTCACATCTGTAGGTCTTATTAGCCGACATTATACTGTAGAAATCACTTTTTATTGGACCATATTCATATGGTTGCATACTGGAGCTTCAACACCTTATAAAAATATGAACTGAATCAAAATGAAATTAATTAGAAAGAATATATTTGAATTTAATTATCTTGAGCTGCTGAATACTCTTTGTGCATACTGGGTTTTATGCATCTGTCTGAAGTGTACTTGGTGGAGAGTTTTAATTAGAACTGGAGATGAAGTAAGAATATTTGGAATGTGAAATTTATAAATGGCAGCGATTTTCAGCTAGGAGCGCAGAGGTTTTTTGGAGCTTGCTACCATTTCTCGCTTCTCTTTTTCCCTCCTCTTAATAAGCTACTTTTATGTTCAAATTAATACCAGATCCTGAAACAGAAAAAATCCTGCTGTGGCTCTTGGTCTTCTGCAGCGTGATCAGAGTTGTCAGATCCACAGCTGCAGGAGATTTTTACCTTTGTGTGTTTAATGGCTCATACTACTCTGTTCTTTGACGGTACCATTTAACCATAAAAGTGCAGGTCTGTGGATGGCACAGGACATGTGGCTGCCCTGACTACTGTCTCAGATGTCGGACATGCCAAGACTCAAAGAGCTGATTTGGCAGCTGCCCAGCAGATTTTTATAAAGGCTCAGTTGGTGGCCAGAAACCCAGGCTGTCAGAGTTGTGTTATGCAATAAATTGTTTTTCAGCAGAAGCTTCTAATCCAATTTCAGCTGTAGTTTTTTAGTAGTCTGTAATCAAAGGTAAGTATACATCATTTCATGGTGTTTCAGAGAAGTGAAGACGTGCAGCGTGTGTCCTCCTTCAGATCGGTTTGTTTGTTTTTCTTTTAAGAAGGTTTTAGACCTGTTCACCTGCATGGGAAATTATGCTTAAATTATTTTGGTTTCTGCCCAGAAAGCATGTATCTGTATACAGTATACTCTTTCAAAGATAACTCAACGTGAATTTTAGGAGATGTTCCCCTCTTTTGAAGAGGGTACTAAATAAGGAACCTATTTATCAAGTCAGAGCTTTTGCTGAGGCATAAATTGGCTACAAGTGATGGTCAAACATAGGATTGTACCTTGTTAGGCTGTGACCTACGTGAAACGTTGCAGGCCCTGTCACCGTAAAAGATATACCCCCTGTATGTTTCCTTTTTACTCCCCTAGAGCAAATTGTTCATTGTGGAAAAAGGGATTATGGTTTGTCTGAATGCAATGAGATATTTGAGGTTTACAATGGTTACATTAAAACAAAGCGACTTGAATTTCTTGAATACTTTCTGCAGCACTCTCCCTTCCTTACGGTGACCATCATGGTTTGGTGTCGTGGTGGGCTTGCATCCTTCCAAGCATGGGTTACTGCTAAAAGGGGCAATCCTGCCTTTCTCTCTGCCCCAGCAGTAGCTCCCATATGGCCATGTGGTTAGTAATAAGGGAGCTGATCTGGCTGAAAACAATAATTTTCAATGTCTTGGGGTGAGATTCTGACTCTTTTCCCCGATCAAACTGGTCAAATGCTCTCATAAGGGCTAGTGCTGGCGCTGGGATAGGTGCATCCCACGTGGTGGCAGGTGAATTCACTTAAGTTGGTTATGAAAACCGCTCCCCCAGTCTGAATAATTATCTTGTACCTTCACACCTCTTTCTTCCGGCGCTCTGCCACCCTTGGCTTTTTGTGGCTTGCTTCTGCGTGCTGCTGGCTCTCATCAGAGCCCGAAACTGGTGCTCTGGTTGCAAAATGGTTGATTAGATTCCTGGTCTGGCCTAAGAAAGTCATAGGTGTGGAGTCACTGCTATCAGTGAGAGATGGTTCAAGTTGAAGTCCTGCTTTAAGTTGATAAATTAGTAAACTTTTGACCTGGCTTTACTCTGAATTTGTGTTTAGCCTCTTGTTTTTAAAGTGTTTATCTTGGCAGACCAACATGGGAAACAGTTGATGTCTTGTAAGCTTTCACTAGTTTCATATTGAGTAGTAGTTTTCTAGATGTGCAGAAACATCGCCAAGGCCCCTGAGTTTATGTGAAAGAAACAATTACTACGCAACCCCCCCCTCTTTTTTAAGTATTTCATTATTCAGCCTAAGATAAAGTCAGGAACTATTTTTTTATGCCTCAACTCTGGAAGCCTATATGAAGACACTAGTGCCTTATGTTTGGAAATTTTGACTGTAACTCTTTTACCCTAATGTATTCTTGCAAGAGCAGGTTGAAGCTCACTGGGCTCAAAAGTGCCCGAGGCCTTTAGTGACCCAAAAACCAGAGCATCTCTCTCCCATGCTGCTCTTAGAAGAATTCAGTCTGAAAGGAGGAAACACAATCTTCGGTGCAGCAGGAGTCAAATGAGTGCAAACCAATGGGAGTTTGCAGGGGATAAAAGCTGTAGGAGAAGTGGTAAAGCAGGAAGAAGAGAAACTTTTGTTTTCCTCCATCCTTTCTTTGCGATGTTAACATCGTTCTGCTAGTCAGGAACTGTAACATAACACAAGTTCTTTGGGGAAGTTTTCTGGAAGTACAAGGGAAAAAGTCACTGTAATTACCAGATACACTTAAATGCTGTAACAGAACCATTAATAAAGAAAATTTTCCCTTTCTTCATGTTAGTTAGCAGATTTTTAAAACATGACCTATTTTCCTAAACTAGACAGAACAGATTACATTTTCCAGAAGGCATGAGTCACTGTACTATAAAGTCTCCAAGCCGTATCAATCTTCATCAACTTAAGCCATTCATAAGGTTTTATTTTTTCTCACTGAATATAAGCAGTTTGTTTTAAATGAGAAACTGCTACATCCTCTGTGGATAGTTAAACTTGATTAAAAGGTTAAATATTAAATAAGCGTGAACTTTATTCTGAGAGGAGAAAGGAGTGGAGGGACCTTGATAGTAAGCAAAAGATTGCAAGGATATTACTGTGGGTATATATGGGTATATCTAGTTTGCACGATGCTGTGCTTAGCTGTGAGAAGTACAAGCAGCACGATAGCTGCCAGAAGGAGCCAAAAATCTTTATTTATATAGCTTCAGTTGAATATATTAGAATCTGGTTTCAAGTCATTAGCCTGTAAGTTCAAACTTTTGCTGGGAGTTTCTGCTGAGAAGAGCTCCTGCCGTCTGGCTGTGGAACCAGCCCACTTGGTCCTGCAAGTTATGTAGAGAGGGAGTTTGCACCGATGGGCCAACGCTGGGCTTTTCCTCTGTGAGTAGGATGTGCATTCCGGGTGGTGAGCAGGTTGATGGGACTTTGCGATACAATGGAGACGTCTGTGTTAGCAATGGGGGGAAGTACACGTGTTGATACAGTAGTAAGACTTTGTACTTTCTCATGAGGTTCACGCAGTTCCATATGTATACTGAGGAAGTGGGCTTTGTAAATGAATAAGCGTGTTAATTGCACTTAGCAGTGGTAACTTGCCCAAGACTGCACAGGACGTCTCTTTCAGCCTCAGAAGATGTATCTAGGTTTTGCACCAATTTCTCTTAGGTCTGGCTTTTAGAGAAAAACAGGTACAACTGTTTTCCATTGATAATATATAGCCAAAGGGCAAAATCTGTTGCAGGTCTTGAATCTAGTAAACAAACATTTCCATTTTGGTCCTTCAACTGAGAAGTAATTTATATGATCTCTGAAAATGTGTTGTCTGTTTTTCATGCAAAAGACAGATTTTTGTTTTGTTGCTAACCAAACACAGAAAAAACCACCCTTTGAAATAGTTTTCCTTCAAAAATATCCTTAAGGAAAGGGTAGAAGCTTGTGGTTTATTTTTCCCATTGCTTCAAAATGACCTTCTTACATCTGCGGGAAAGACTCTCTGGGGGCTGTTGAACCATGAAAGCATATTCATTTAGGGCATTGGGTGCCACAGTGATTTTTAACCGAGCGTTGGCTGCAGCGCTGGAAAAAGAAAAAAGAGGGGGTTTGTGTTTTGTTGTTTTGCTTTCTGCAACCTGGCATGAAGAATGGGGTTAGGAGATGCGTGCTTGGGAAAGACCCAAAGAGAGAGCTGGAAACATGCCAGCCACACTGAGTCATAAGACACATGCTTATAAGTATCTTTGTACCTTACAAAGTACTGACTTTTCAAATAAAACCATCACTGCTGTTAAAGTACTTAGATAAAAGTAAAACAAATAGCATGGAGTGCTGCATGCATTCTCCCTTGTTCCAGCTCTGTTTTACCCTGTGAACTGTGACTCCTGTTTGCTTAAGGCCAGGCCGGGCCAGGCTGAAGAATGCTGCATCTAGTGATGAATGAATGGAGAAGCTCGAGTCGCGTGTACGTGTATGCTTCTGCTGCTTCTCATGGAGCAAAGCAGCATGCAGCAGCGCCCGCTACTCAGGCTGACGCTTGACTTACCCAGGAGGCGGCATGAAGCTTGCCTCTCGCTTCTGCCTGCTTTACTTTTTTTTTTAGGATTTGAATGTAACTTCAGAAATAGGAACACTGTGTGCAGGCCACATGTGCAAGCTAGGCAGCTGAACCACAGTGAACAAGGTCCTAAGCTGTCAGTGAAAGCTGAAAGGTACAGGTGATTTCATTGCAAATATATACACATTATATAGTGATGTGCATTATTTATAGATATCTATATATAGTTATATTTCTGTATGCATTCTATATTAATATAGATATATTTTAGTTTCTATACACACATTTATATATGTATTGTATACATTTAATATGCACATGGCAAAAACAGACACACGTGCATGTATTTCTTCCCAATTTAGCAGTATGTGGCGGTAGCCTGTTGCTTTTCTACAAACATCACCTCTACAACTGTAGAGCTGAAAGCAAGCTGCCCGCCAAGCAGAGAAAGAGAACAGAGAAAAGAGAGCTGCTCTGCTATCCGCGAGGTAGCATCCTGTACAGGAACGTACTGCGTAGGTAAATGGAGGTTGTGCTCCTCTTCTCCGTCCCCTCAGACTGAACTTGCTGAACTGTTGCTTGGCTGCCCTGGTAGCTGAAGTTCAGATATAAATGTACGATGTGTGGTTCCCCGAAATGGCATAACAAAGAAGGTGGCATGGTTAGGTTTTTTAGCAGTTTAAAGGAAATGGTGCAGTTCTGTTTCTTAATTGTACCCTAGGGCTTCCCTGGTTGTTTGCATCTGTTACTTTGTTAACTGAGTTTATAAGATAATCTTACTGTCAGATTGGGAGGCAGAAATCATCTCAGCTGACCTGCACAGTGAAGGCTATGGGCTTGCGGTGGTGAACCTACAGTTTAAGATGTTATTCAGTCCTTTTTTGGGTCTAAGTCAATAATGGACAATCCATTAGTTCCCCATAAGTCGTTTCAATGGCTAATTACTTGCACAGTTGCAGAAATTGTTCTTTAATTCTGTCTTACATTTTTCTGAATTCGAGTTCCAGCTGTTGGATGATATTATACCCCTCTCTGCCAGCCTCGAGAGCCATCTATTATTGAATTTCTGCTCCCTGTGGAAATATTTAAAGGCAGCAATCGAGTCAGTCCCTTTGAGTTGTTGTTTGAGGTGTGGGGGATTTTTTTTGGTGTGGTTTTTTGTTTTTGGGGGTTTTTTTGGCCTTTTTTTTCCCCCCCCAAGAAGTTACGTCGATTAAATTCCTCAAGGCTTTCACTTGAGGATATTTCTAAATGGTTGTCTGTGTGTTGTTTTGCTACAGTGAGGTAACTCTTCCAGTTGTTGGCGGTGTGAGTGCAGAGCAGGGCGTGCGGCGGCTCTCCCTCCACTGGCGTGACGAGGCAGAGACGATCTGACCCATGTAATTATGGTTAAATGTGCCGGGAGCTGGAGCTGCGTCGCTGGCGGAGCAGCAGCTCAGCTGGGCTCCAAGTCAGCTGCTCTCCGGCTTGCGGCTGCTTTTGTGCCGCAGGCTCAGGGGAAGATGCCGTTGACGATTGTGAAACCTTTTTATTGCTCCTGCATATGAAGCCGCGTGAATGCGGGTGTTGGCAGTGGCTTAGCCCCTTATTTTGCTGACCTTGGATAACACGGTGTTGGAGAAATTAAGGACCTTTTTTTTTTTCTTTTTTCCAAGCTGAGTGATGGGCATGGGGAAAGCCCACAGCAGAGCCGTGTAGGCAGGACAGTGGCCACAGCCTCGGCACAACTGGGCTGGTGGGAGCTCTGGTGTGGAGAGACTCCCCTGTGTGCATTTCTGTTGACAGCGCTGCTGT
>VYXH01012720.1:94470-138327 GCA_013397275.1 Burhinus bistriatus
AAGCCATGGTGTCCTGAGAGGTGAATATAAAGTGTATCTCTTTCAGATTCACTCCCTGACATGGGATCCTTTCTTGAAAAGGCTTTGTCATGCTGGCTTGAGCCTTGAAAGTGATGACTAGCAGGATTCAGATTTCTGGGCAGGCTTATGGTTTTCTCTTCACTCACAAGAGATTATTTGTTTCTTTATGGAGGTTTATGGCAGTTCCTTTTAGGCATGTGCATAACTCTACACGTGCTAATGCATTAAAGCAGCAGCTGGGTGCTTACTTGGTAGGTTATTCATATTTATACGTAGCTTGCGCTTTTTACATGGTGAGTCAAATTTCACTGCGTTTTCACTGAGTGTTATTGCTGACAAGGCAAAAACCTACGGGAATGGCTGGATAACTACAGGCAGCATGATAAAGTTACTGTATTGCGTAAGCAATTGCAAACTCCTTAATGTGATTAAAGAAGACCTCAGACTTCTGAGTTCAGTAATAATATCAGATACTGATCTGATGGGAAGGGGCATCTAGCTTTAGCAGCAAGCCATTAATAAGCTTGGAGGTGTACACAAAACAGTGCTGGCTTTTTTCCCTCTGACACCTCTGCATCATTGATCTTCTGTCAAACACAATTCCTCTTGGAAAGTTTCTTATTCCATTGTGGGGGTTTTGTTTAGTCAAAGGAAAAAAGTCTAAAGGCGTGAAGCACAGTAATTGTGTGTTAGGAGGCTTTGATAGTGTGCCAGGTTACAGGATGACTGAGGTTTTTATGGTGTCTAGTTTCTCCAAAGGCAGCTTAGATGAGAAGTGAGTTGGCTGGGAATGCTGTGTCGATGCAGGTATCAGACACAAAGTATGCCACCAGCTTCCTCTGGCAGCAGCATGGCTCGCATCTTCAGAGCTTGCCTCTCACATTCAGAACTGTAGCATTCGGTGCTTTTTCTCCTTCACAGAAGTAGGTGATCAGTTCTTTGGGAGTTTGGGTGTTTGTTTGTTTGTTTTGGGTTTTGGGGGTTTTTTTGGTGTTTTTTTTTTGTGGTTGTGGGGTTTTTATTGTTGTTTTTTTGTTTGTTTGTTTTTGTTTTGGGTTTTCTTTTTTGGGGGGGTGCCAGAACGATATTCTGTGTTACTCTGTGTTTGTTAAATGATTCTTTAAATGTCCTGTCTCAGCACTGTTCTATTTCAACATCACTGTCCAAAAGCTTTTTTTATCCACTGATATTTGGAAGACTGTTTCATTATACAGAAAAAAAGCTTTGCAGCAGGGAGGAGGATTGATATTGTGCGGTGACATTAAGAAAATCTATTTAAACATGCAATTTGTTTGTTACATCTTTTAAAAAAACATAGCCATATATTTTCAAATCCACAGGTCTCAGTGAACTGAGGAAAAAGCAAGTTATCCTAAGAAACTACCGAGCTATTTTGAATTTTGGAAAATGTTATATTTTAAGAGTGAGCCTTAGATTCATGATTTCATAGTGTTAGAGTAAAAAAATATTTCCTTGCATGTGTCCTGTGTTGCAACATGCAGGCCACAACCAGTGTTTCTTGTGAGATACTCCAAAAAGTAGGATGCAGTTAAGTAGAGTTTTACGTGAGTGATCTCTTTATTAATATTCAGCACCCATAGCTCTCAGGGAGGGGGGCAGGGGGTATCTAGCTGAAATAATTTGAAGTTAAATGTGTACAGTGCCTCTGTAAACCTGGGCTCCCCTGGCTTGAGTCCTAGTTAGGGTGCTTTGCTTTGCAAACATAAAGGAAAGGATTGCATCCAGTGTAGGGTTTGTGCTGCACGGTCCTCTTGATGTCCCTAGTGAACTCTAAATGGTACTGCTCCTTCAGCTGTTGAAAATCGAATAGGTCACCTTCCAGTACCTGGCAGATTTGACCCTTTCCAGGAGTGGGAAGGAAGGGGTCTCAGTGGGGTTCAAGCTGTCCAAGCTCCCTGCTCAATGTGGAGGTGTGGATTGGTCTCATGTACTGCTGAGACCTCAGGGGATGGCAAACAACTAGGTAGCAGGATTTAATCTTAGTGCCACCATCTGTAGTGCAGAGAGAGTTTCCTTGTTCTGGTTTTATAACTGTCATCCCTTAAATTTATTTATTTATAGACTCGCAACCTGTAATTTGTTTCAGTAGGTAGTACTTACTTTTGGCAATAAAGTAAAATATGCACCAGCACCTTGCAACTGATGTCTTTAAGAAGTTTTTATGGATTTGAAGTAGCTGAAGTTGCATAAACATGCTACTAAAGTTGCTTTGCCAGTGTTTGCCAAGCTACAACTAAACTTGTATGAAAATGAAAAATGATAATCAGTGGTATTTCAGCTGGTGAGTACAGTAGTATCACTGTTAATGATTTCGTAGCTGGAATAATGATGCCTCTTTGATAGCGCAAAAAGCAAGTCCATTTTAAATGTGAGAGATGAACTCATTAACGGGAGTCTTTTCTGTACTAAAGTTTCTGCAAGCTCTAAGATGGGCTGGTGGTGGCACAGAGACAATTAACTTCCATGCTTCTCTGAATAATAAAAGTAAATAAAATTTAAAATAAAAAATTCAAATTACTTTTTAAGATTATATGTATTTATAATACCTTGGCTGTCTTCGCCTCACTATTAAAGATATTTGTTATCCTGACAACAATCCTGCTGTTTTCACTTTGTGGCTGAAACCCTGTTACTTAGGTGGTTCTGATTAACGTTGAGGGATTTTGTTTGGGGGTGGTGGTGTGTTTGCAGGTCTCCTTACTCCTACCTTTTTTTGTATCTCCTTTTCACCTGATGATTTCTGCTTAGATGTTTGTGCTGCCAGTTATTTTTCATCCTAACTGTTTTTCTGCTTTCTTTATTCTTATTTCGCACCCCAACCTAGGATTTCAGAGAAAGGCGAGTGGGTGTATTGTGGCTATTGTATTGGTGGATATATTGCATGCATGTTTACGTTGACTCTAGATATTAGCGGAATACAGAATGACACCCTACAGTATGGCTTTGTTTGCTACGTGTTCCTCTTCAGCATGTGGGAATTTAAAATCTGAAGGAGATGATTCTGCATGTTGTCAAGAAACTGTCTGCAGCCCTAAATCGGATACTGGAACTCTAATTATGGAAACAAGGTCACATGCTGGAAAACCCAGAGGGACCTCTTTAGTGATTTTGATTACTGCTGCCTGTCATTTGCGTTAGGATTTTAAGAATAGGGATTGGTGTTTGGAATTGTGCTACCAATTTTCAGAGATCCTCATCTAAAAGGAAAGCTAATTCCCCTGGGAAATTTTTTCTTCTTGTGTAGCTTAGAATGTGAGATAAGGCTGTAAAAAAGGCAATGAAAGATGTAATTATTGCTTGAGTTCTGTTTATGAGAATAAATCCAGTACTCTCAAAAGAGTATATCATAAAGAAAATTTTTGTGACGTAAGGTTTTAAATCCTGTTTTTCAAAACTTGTGATAAAGAAGAAATTTGTGATACAGAAGTGCTAGTGTTTCGTAAATGGAAAAAGTGCCAAAGTTTGTTTGTTTGTTTAAGGTGGTTAGTTAATCTACAGAGATGACAAACCAGATGTCAGAATTATTCAAGCAGATAGTGCATTTTCAGCAGCTACACTTTGTCCTACAGAGATGTCATGGCAATTTGCAAAAGTGCCAGCTAGGTTAAGCTTGTGGCAAACATGATATAGTTGAGAAATCAAATGTACACGAGGGAATGCTTTGGTTCAAGGCAGAAGTTGGAAGTCTTGCTCATTTAGTAAAAAAAAATCCAGAGATGAGTAAAACTATGCAATTTTGCTATTCTGAGAGATTTCATCTTCTATTTAAGGTTGTTAAAGTCATTTATTCATTTATGTATGTTCTTTAAACAGAGAAGGAACAATGTCAGCACTTTGATTGTGGTGGTGGTCTGTCCACGGATCGCTGTGGTGCCTTTTCCTCCCTTGTGCCTGTCTTCTCCTGCCCTCAGCCATTCCCACACAAAAGCTAATGTGACTTTTGTTGGAGGTTTGTTTTTTCCAAAAATGAAATGTCTTGGTACAGAGGCAGGAGCCTCTGTGGCAGAAACATGGCACTAGACCCAGTGGCAGCAGCCTGCTCTGACACCTGGGTCTACCCATCCCTTGGCTGCCATGCTGGCTGGCCAGGCCAGCTGGGGCAGGCAACAGTGTTATCTGGAAATAGATATTTTTGTCATTGCTGCACAGATTTTCAAGTGTTTCCTGCTAGCTGCACGGGGGTTTCTGTTGATGGTCCCCAGCGGGCCATGTCGAACCGAAGGTGCCTGGTGGTGGGGTGGCACAAGGCTGGGTTCATCCAACTCCAGCTTGTTGGTGAAACCTCTTTTCCCTGACTGTGTAGACGGTACCCCAAACATGGTGTAAAAATTGTGACAGACATGGTAGAAATGCCTAAACACAACTAAGCTGGGTAATTCAGCTCAGTGCCGTGCATTATCTGTCAAAAAGCCAACTATGTGGGGGTGGCAGCAGCTGGCAGCAGGGCAACCATGTCTTCTCTGGGCTGAGGCCATGTCTCTTCTCTTCCCACTTGCGCAGATGAAGACACAGCAGCCCTCAGGGAAGTGCTGCTGTCTCAGCTGTGTCCTTACGTGCCCAGAGCAGCGCACGCCTGCTTCCTCCCTGGTGCCGACATGTAGGCTGGACTACCACCCCGCCTTTAATTTTGACCAAGAAAGTAGCCCTCTTCATTCACTGTGATGTTTCAAATATACTGGTAACTTAATCTCTCTTATTTCTGAAGGCTGCAATTAAATACTGGAAGAAGGTTTTATGCTAACGTTTGTCTAGGGAGCTTTTCACTGCATCAGTGATGTGAAATTGCATTTGTTGACAGTGGGTAATGTCTGTCTGTCTCCTAAGCTTTAGTAGAAGACTGTAAGTGTGCCAAGGACCCTTATCTGTGTAAGTGGATTTTTAAAATGCGTTTACAGAAACAGAAATACCTTTTTCAACTCTGCAATATTTCCTCTTTACATTCAGAGTAAACAACATTTTTGGCTAGTTTTAAACTGTAATTAAATATAGATGTTTTCAACTAAAAGGTTCATAAAATAAGCATTTGAGCAGATCTGTCATGGCACTCAACATCGCTTTCACTTTGGTGCTTGCTGTCAAATGAATTTAAAGATTAACAAATAAATAACAGGATGTTGGGGTTGGGCTCCACTGAAAATTTCCAAATCTCTTTTCCTTTCTTTGTGTTTTAGAACAGGATTCATTTTTGAGCCTGCCAGGGACTTGCTTGTTCATCGGCTGACACAGGCTCTTTTTGCCTTTTCCATCATCACCACTGATAAAAATTCTGCAGGCCAAATTGTGCCCTTAGTGATCTCTACCTAATTTAATTACGTCCAAATTGTGCTCCTGTCTTAATACAATTTCAGTGTTCAGCAAGACTGCCAGAAAATTTTCTGTTGCAGGACACCCATCATCCTTTTTCTCTCAAACATAACAAAGGTGGATATTTTTTTAACCAGAGAAACAGAAGAATCATTAAATTAATTTTCTTAGAACTTCATTTCATGGCCATCTAAAAAGAGTTGCTATTGCCCCTGAGTGCATTTCTAGTCAAAGTAATTCTAAAAATAATCTTGCCTGCCTGCATATTGCTAATTGTAAGTAATGGAAAATGAAAAAGGTGATGAAGAATCTGCAGAGGCGCATGCATAATCTGTAGGAGACTGAGTTATTGCAAGTCTAAAATAAATAAAGTGAGGAAAGGTAAGGAAGAGTGCAGCAGCGGCTGATGTGTCTGTTTCCCCTCCTTTAACCTCCTGTCTTGTGCTGGCTCTGCCGTTTGTCTGCCCGTGCAGTGCACCTGATTCAGTGTACTAAAGTGGCAGAAAACTAGCCCAGAAAAATGATTTAAAAAAAAAATAATAATTTTTTCTTCTAGTTTAATGAACTATACAGCTTCATCAAGAGCTCGGATGAGCACCAAGTGCTCATTTGGTGGAAATGAGGGGCCAGTGTATCTTGACTGAAAGCTGGAGGAGGAGGAGACCAGACTCATCCCTTTTGATAGTAGTAAGCTGCTTGGTTGGTGCAGTCGTCTTGTGTGACCACAGCCTTAGGATTGGTGCAGTCGTCTCGTCTAACCAACAGCCTCAGATGCTAGAAGAGACAACAGTTGCCAGAAATAGGAGCAAACAAAGATGCAGCTTAAAAATGTGTTTAAAAGTCCTTCATAAGTGTAGGTGTTAGATTTATGTATTTCTTTAAAAAAAAAAAACCAAACCAAAAACAAAACAAAAAAACCAACCAAACAACAAAAAAAAAACCCAACAAACCAAACCACCACTGATACAGTGGTGAAATTCATTGCGTAGACTGTCCATGAAACAAAACTTCACCTTAATCCCAACTGGGGACAAGTACTTTTTTTTTTCCTTGACTCAGGGTCATTCTGCGTAGCTGCTGCCTTGGATTTATTGTTTGTATCAGCAGTCCAGAGAGCACCCTTGAGTGCGCACAGGCAAACTGCTTCATTCTATCTGGCAGCCATAAAATTGCCAGCCAGCCTAAATTTGCACCCTGGCATCTTTTTGACTGGCATGTACAGCCAGAAGGATGGTGGTGGTTTTACCATGTAGGATTGCCAGCTGTGTCAAAAAACACTTTTATCAATTCTAGTTCGCTTATTTTAGAAATGAGACTAAGACATAACTTAGCAAACTGCTTTTTTTGACTGTAATTTTAAGTGACAATCCAAAGTGATGCATCTAACTCAAGCATTTCTTTGGTTGGGAGATAAAGAAATTTAAATTTGTTAATCTTTTTTTAATGACTAGATTTTTATTGGGATGTTAACCAGAGAGATCTGCTTAGAGCGTTGTCCTTCAAACTAACAGGTTGAGGTGGATGAAGTTCATGCTGGTGATCTGCTGAGATGAGAACTGGTGGATGGTGCTGGTCACTTCCTCCAGCTGTTGAGTTGTGTTAACACAAGAGGCGGTAAAGATAGAACTTGTGGTTTACATAGAAATCAAAACAAAATTAAACAGCTGTTAAAGGGGGTACAAACGATGGAGTCCACAGCATGATTTGTCTGGTGGATCGTGCTATTGAAAGGGATGGAAAACTTGCACAAAGTGCGGACACAAAGTGGAGATGAAGGCAGCAATCCAGCAGTATGTGCAGAAAAAGTGAGCAAAATGCTTCTCTGTTTAAGATAAATGGTTCTCAGAAGGCATGGGAGAGGGGAGAAGGGTACTTTACCTCTTTCTGTCTGTCTGATGCCCAATGCTTATCATTATTATTATTTTAATGTTTATTAAAATGGTCTGGTGAAGACTAAAGGTCTGCAATTGGAATATGTAGCTGCTGTTGTAAAGAGGGTTTAAATTTCAGTGTTCCTGTTGCTCCCCCATTGCCCATGATTGGCAGAAGGAAACTGTGTATTCAATAACTAGTGTTTTTAATTTGAAGGACAGACAATAAGGGATATAACTAGAAAAGCAGCAGGGAAAGAAAAAGTCAGTCATTGAAATAGCATACTCTATTTTATTAAGAAAATAGGAATGCAACAGGAAATAAAATTAGTGTCACAAGTAAAAGCAGAGAGAAGTTTGTCATACACACAGACTGTGTAATACAGTTTACCGTGGTCAGTCCTAGAGAACTGTATTTTCTGAAACTGTGTTTGTGCTTAGCTTTGAATAAGGCTTTCGCTAATTATTTTTATGCTATAGCTTTCAGTTGTTAGTGCAAGACTGCATTTTGTGGAGCACTTTCAGAGTATTAGAGGGAACACATTTGCAGTCTTCAAGGGCCTGTCTTGTGTCTTACAACCTCCACAGCTGTTTTTTCGGTATGTGGGGGGAATTTTAGAAACGGCTTGCTGTTTGAAAGAGTGGAAAGAGTTTGAGAACTATTTGGTCCAGCAGGAGATTCTTAAGGCCATTAGGATGTGTTTAGTCAGAGTAGGCGTCATGTATGCTGTAAACCTTATTGTGTCAACCCTGGCAGTGAAGTGGTTTTAAGAGAGAGAGTAGAGATTAGTGACAGACGGCTGTAACTGCTGATGGGCACAGTAGCCACTTCAAGTTGTCTGACACAGCTGCCAATGCACTTTACTTTTCACCTCAAATACCCTCCATTACCTGTGTTCCCAGGCTTTGGCTTGTTAAGTGTATGGGTTGCCAATTGAAATGGATTTGGGGATCCTTGTAGTGACGTGGAGTAAACTGAAAATGTCAGTAGATTGCTATTGAATTATTTTTAGGTGTTGTCAACCCACATTTGAATGTAGAATTTCTGCTGTGAAAAGCAAGAAAATCAGTCGCTTTTTTGAGTAACGAAACTCTTCTGGAATTAGTCATGTTCATTTCATGGCTTGTAACTGCCTGGGAGATTGGTCTGTCCTCTGAGCTTGTGTCTCCACATTTTGGTTTAGTTTCGGTAGCATCTTTTTGATTTAAAATCTCCAAGAAACTGTTCTGAAATAAATGCTGTCTTCCGATAACTGGTGATGAGAGGTTCATCACATAACAGATACTTCCCAGTGCTTGTGGGTGAATGTTTTCCAGAAAATAAATATAGCTTACCATGTATACTGTTAAGTCTTAACAGATTGCTCTACATTGTTATAAACGTGCATGCATTTTAAAATCTTTTTTGTGTGTCTGACTAGCACAGATTTATTACATGCAATTAACATGATGTTATATCCAGAATTAGATGAATATATGTTTTTGATAACCTGTCGTTGATGTCCTTTATTTCCCAATTTAAATGAATTTAATACTGTGAAGGGGGTGTCCCATCAAAGGTGTAGATGTAGAAGCCTTGTGCTTAGGGTGACAGGGGATGACCGTTACGAGACTGACTTGCAAGTGTTGTTTCTGGTACATCTGCAGGAGTTTCCAGCTCCAAGAGCTAAAGGCTGCTGAATTTCCACCTTTATCCATCCTATTTTCTCCCCTCACAAGACTGTTAGTGAGCATTGCAATTGCAGTCAGGACCACGTGATGTTTCAGATCTGTCCACTAAGAGGCTAACTCATTCCAGATAAGCCTTGAACAGACAACATTCATTTTTTACTTTGCTCAGAATTTCCTGTGCTTTGTTCTGCATCTGTTTGTGAAAGACTGTGTTATCTTTGAAAGCCTTCATCTTGTTTTCTTTATTCAAGCTATATGCTAAAATGGAAAAAGGGAAGAGCTGGAAGGAGCCCAGCTGGAGCAATCTGCCAAGGATCCCACAGAGGGACGGAGCTGGCAAACTCCTGAAACCTCTTCAGCTGACCTCTGGTCCAATTTGGGAAGCCAGGAGATAAGCCACTTTTCTTGCAAAGATTTGGCCTCAGCCAGCCATTTGGAGCAATGCCCAAAGACCGCACCAGCATTTAATTGCATTTTTCTCCTCCTTTGCTCATCCCTCACTTAGCTTCAGTAGCGGTCGACCTTAAAAATATTTCAGTTCAGCCTCTTTCTAGTCTTTGTGTTCGTGTGTGTAAACAGACATGTTAGAGGTAAATCATACCTTGACACACTCCGTTTCAGCCAGGTTGCCTCAAAAGCAGATTCTTCCTAAAACACCTCCCTCAGACAGTGGTTGTCTCCTCTGATGCTGTGAAAGCATTTCATGGCCAACTGTTTTTAAAGATGCTCTGTTTACTGTGGCTGCAAGGCACCCCAGTGTTTTATGTCATGCCTGCTGTGTATGTGAAGAGATTGAAAGAAGCTTAAAAGTGATGAAAATGGCATAGGGGGAGTATGGTTTCTTCCTTTCTTCTCAACATGGGAATTTTCTTTCCACTTCAGGGCAGAAATGCTGTCACAATGTTAGCACGGGGGTGCTAGAGCAATGGTAGAAGTGTGTTCTCTCGTACAGGACATTGAGAAAAGGCTACCTGGGTTGTACTGAAGCGTACCGATGGAGGGGTATTGGATGGAGAGGGTTGAAGAAGAATTTCATCCCTTTCTGTTTTTTCCTGACCCCTGCTCCCATGCTGTGATGTTGGTATCTCATTTCAGAGCCTGAAGCTCTGTCTCACTCACTAGCCCTGTATGCCAGAAGGAAGCACTAGGGTTGCGCAGAGCCTCAAAACTGAGGCATCATACGGGAGTGGGCTGTGGTTGAAGAGAGGCATGTTCCTGTTACACAGTTTGCATGCAGGGCTCGGTTTCCCTTCCCTCCTGTTGGTTCCTCTGGTGCATCTGTCCAGGAACATGCTTTCTTTTCCAAGGAGAAAAGTCCCAATTTTTCTCTTTAACGTGACAATCTACTTGACAGGATAGTAAGCAAATAACTTTATTGTTTTCCCAAGATAATGAAATCTGGTGCTTTCTACAGTAGTTGTTCTGCCTCTTTACATCTCAGGCGGTCAGCAGCGATTACCTCCAGGTGGCAGCCACAAATAAGGTGTAGAAGTTACCAGAATGTGGCTTGAATTCCAAATCTTCTTGAAAGATAGTTGTTGCTACTCTTCTCCGCCCTCCTCAAAATCAATTGAAGATGGCCTTTTGTAAAGCAATGAGGTCTGTGGTTAGGGACTACTTGTCAAGTTTTATTTAGATGGAAACCTGTCCCAGAAGCTTTACCTCATCTCATTGTCCTGCAGGGATGAACTTCAAATGCCAGTTTACATTTGCCCAAAAATGACCTTTTCTAACTGAAATGGACAAGGCTGTCTTAGCTAAGTGGATAAACACAGCCCATTTGCAATTGTAGATTTAAATGCACTCTTTCATAGATTACCTTTGCACAGTATGGCTGTGTCCTTGAATATTTAAAGTCTCATTAACATGAGACCAAGATTGAAGAGTAGAAGTTCTTTGTGAAAGAGAGGTTTTTGAGCCACAAGCTGATGTTGATCTCTCCTAGGCTGGAGGAAGACTGTTTGGTACAAAGTCCCCTTTATGCCAGCATGGAAGGCGCTCCAATAAAACTGGCATGCAAAGTCTTGAATGTTGATTAACATCCAGAGCATAACACAGGGTTATATACAAATACTCTGGTCATAAAGTAGAATAAATGTGCCGTTAATTAAGGCATTGCTTAGCGCAGAAAACCACCTTTCTTTGTTATAGATCTACATGTCTACCATTAGCAGCCTGGAAAGCAGACTTTTTTTTTTTAAGAATAGTTGACCGATTGGAAAAAGATACTGTCTGCAAACTTGAATATTGGGGTTTATGGGGAAGACAGTTTTGCAGTTCTTCAATTTCCCTGACATAGTCAGATGTCGAGATGGTGCTAGATTACCATCTGGCTGGATCAAAATTATAACTGTTAAGTAAACTTCTGTTTAAAGCTTCTCAAATTATCTTGGACTCAGTGGGGATAGTCTAATGAAAACTAAATTTGCAGGAAAACTTAGAAAGGAACAGACTCTGCTGACAAAGACAGACTACTCTTCAGTTTGTGCTCTCCTGCTTCCAGGAGATATTCTGCCAGTACAGACGAAGGGCTTGGAAACTTTACCAAGGTTTTAGGAAAATAGCTTTCAGCTTTTGTCCAGTGGCTGCTTTCCCTCCTGACCTAGGTTGACTAGGTGGTTCTTCAGGCAACAGGAATCAGAGAGTAGGCTGAAGGAGATGGTGTTTTCCATGTTGGCTCTGTTTCTCTTTACTCAGGTTGAAAGCAATGGAAGAGTACAATTTTGGTGTCCTCCGGTCACGAGAAGACTTGAGTTCCCTAAAGCACCAAGTGTAGTAGGAAGGACCTAACTAAGCTTTTGATTTGTTTTTGTTTTCTCTAAAAATGAATGCTATTCTGCAGCTTGAAGGAAGAAGTTAAGGAAAGGTGTGTATTCCTTAGCCCCAAGTTTTGGGATTGGGTGGTAGTGCCAAGTTCAGCAGAAGGATTTGGGGAATTCTTCCAGTATGAAGGTTGGGGTGTGGGGGGGTGTACCCTCTACTGGGGCCAGGTTTTGTCCTGATGTGGCCTGTTGGGAGCAGGAGAATATTTTGGAAGGCACCACCTCCTTTCATAGGGAACGTCCTGCTCTAACCCAGGTGGGGACATGCCAAATGAAAATATGACTTCAGAGGAATTAATCTGCTAACATGGAAGAAACTTCTACTGATTATGTAAAAAACGTTTTTTTCCCCCCAGAAGCTTATAGCTCGACTGAACATAGATACCATCTTGAGGAAAGAAATGTGTATGGCCCTTCTGACTCAGACCTTAACACAGAGCTCATGCCTTGGTCAGTGACAGGATTTCATCGCAGGAGCTCACACATCCATTGGGGAACTTAGAGAAATATGCTGGCTTAGTATTTAGTCAGAAACTACAGTGAAAAACAAAGGGAAAGCTGCTGGAACCTTGCGTATTGCAGAGCTTCCTGCGATGCATGTTTTTCCCCTCAAAATTCACTCAAGTACAATCTATGTTTAAGGCTATGCAAGCTACAGTTTTAGTTTACATACTAACCAGTGATGTGCAGCAGATGTTGCTGAACACGTTTTGTGCCATCTCTAGAAACAGAGCATCTTAAACCTGCGTATGTCCCTTAAACACCGATGTGTGGCTTCCTTCCAAATTGCAGAGAAACTGCTCCCAGTCCAAATCTAGCTGCATCTGCTGCCGGTGCCTGTCATGAGGGATATTTCTATTTGTACTGCTTGCTCTCTGTGAAGTGTAGGTCAGGATTTTTAGCTTATGATTGCTCATAGGACAAATAATTCTCAGATACTTCCATGTTAATACCAGAGAATTAGGAGTACCTCTCTTTCTGTTTGCCTACACTCTTCATTGTCTGTCGTCGTCCTTTTTCCTCCCTTTTAATCAGAAGGAGGACAATGTATTTTCCTGTTTCTCTGCGTACTTTTCCTCTTCAGCTACTTGTGTTTTTCATTCTGTCTTTGTCCTCTTATTTTCTGTGCTCCCTTTTAAGCAGGAGGGTCCATTCCTGCGCTGTGCCATGCCGGGAGGACAACTCCAGGCTGCTTGCTGCAGGCTCAGTGTTACAGCTGTGGAGATCATGGATTTCTTTTTTTATTTTTTCATTCCTCCTCCCACAAACTCCTGGGCCATCCAGCCTAATGTAAGAGCAGATTGGCCTTAGTATTTGGAGAAAAGATCTATAATAAGCACTGGGGACATGCTGGTAAAAAGCATCAGCATGGCAGATCAGCTCAGTTGGAGTACTGACTGTACATTAATTCTCTAACTTATAATTAGCTATATTAAATTCCAATTTTCTGAAAGGAACCATTATCAAATAACACTCTGTTTGAAATCTCAAAGAAACATAAGGAATGAAAGCTTAGTCCTCTTATGCTTTCATCTTTCATAAGCAATTCCTATCTCAACATCTTGACCTACATTTTCTTTTTACCCTCTCCAAGAAACATTGTGTGGATTTAATGTCTCAGAAGGGAGGTAAGGATTTTATGCATGTGTATGTGTTGACATATAAAGTTTGGGGAAAACAATGAGGCCTTCATGTCCCCAGTGACTTTTTTTTTTAACTTGAAAGTGTTTTCTGTAATATCTCTGAGGCAGATTTTAAGTTCAGAAAGAAATTAAATGTAAAAAGTTCACCTCATTCCTTTACAAGTGGTCTACTTTTATCTATCCAGCTTCTGCTAAAGCCTTTCCTGATTTTACACACCAGTAGAGGAAAAAAATTGGACTCTCCTTCCTTCTCGTATCCCGCTCGCCTCTTGGGATCCAGTCATACAATTTCTTTTTACCATTAAAATGGGATGGGGGGGCTTTTTTTCCTGGAGTTCGGGGGAAGACGTGTTTAAAATGATGCTTTTGTTTACATCCATTCTTGCTCTTACTGTGTAGCTGTTTGGTGTTGCTAATAAACAGTTTTCCATGGGAGTGAAACCTTGACCTGGGTGGCGCAGGCATGTGAAGAAGCAAAGGCTGTCAGTGCATCAAGCAGCTGGTGCAGGTTATGGGCTAATCGAGATCCCAGCTTTGACACTGACAACGATGATTCCTGCACCATGTACTGCCCCTCTTCCAAAACGCGGTATGGCCTACCTGCAGTGCTGGTTTCCCATTAGGGTGGTCCATCCTCCCCTGTCTGGGGGGTGGCTCCAATACCCATTGGTTGATGACATCCTTTCTGCATCATCTCACCACGTGAGGAGGTGGTTATAAAGCACGATGCCTTCTCCCACTGCAGGATAAATGTTGCTATAGCCATGCCCTGCATGGGCAAAATAGGCAGAACTCTTCTATTTGTTCAGTATGGGATTTTTGGGAGTGGATTGGTTTTTTGGGTTTTTTTTGTGTTTTTTTTTCTTTGTTTGTTTTGTTTAGCACTTTGAACACGTAAAGTGCTAAGTGCATGCTAAACATTAATACTATTTAATAGTCTTTGTAGCTTGAGTTTGGCTTAGTAGAGATGCCTTGAAACACAGTGTAGGGAATTCTCTAAATCCAGGTAGACTTTTGTTGCCTGAACTGTTTCTGTTTAATATCTCTCTTTAGCTTTTTATAGGGTATTGGGAATGTACAGAGGGATTCCAGTCTTCATTTTTGTCTCCCCGCCCCCCTGCTGTGTTGTCACATCATCTTGAAATAAAGCTATGCAGGGCTTTTTTGAATATCGGTAATGTACTTTTGGCCCAAAATCAGGGTTTTTTTCTGATTGTAGTAATACAATGGTGAACTTCAGCATACACACAGCCTCTTGGGTGTATTTTGAAAGCTTGCTTACTGTTTTCATCCTGCATATCTATGCTGTTCCATTGCATGCACCTCCCACCCCTTGCCCCTATTTCTCTGATGCTGTACTTAAAATAAGGAACATGCTAAGGGGTATCAACCCTCAGTTACATGAATGGACAGAAGGAAAATTCTGTGCAATGAATTCTTGTGTGTGGGGGAAATCAGTATTCTTTAAAAATTACAAGATAGTACTTTACTCTTTTGCTTACCCAGAAAGATAAAATCCTTAAATACACATCACTGTATAGCCTTGATTGTATAAGTGTGTGATGACGGTCGTTCCAAGGTTTCTATTAAGTCAGGAAGCAGCTAATGTTGTTTCACTTCCCCTTCTGA
Source organism: Burhinus bistriatus (assembly GCA_013397275.1). Taxonomy (NCBI): domain Eukaryota; kingdom Metazoa; phylum Chordata; class Aves; order Charadriiformes; family Burhinidae; genus Burhinus; species Burhinus bistriatus. The sequence goes on from VYXH01012720.1 coordinate 109,453, forward strand.
TGCCCCGAAATGTGAACAAGAAAAGCTGTTTAATAGCAGCAGAATATTTCATGCCAATGGAATTTCTTTAACTCCTCTGGGGGGGTGGTGTGGTGGGAAGTCTCCTTAACATTTCAGAAGCCCTTTCTCCAGCATCAGATCTTCAAGTGGCTGGCCCCTACCCCAGCTCTCATCTCTTCCCCTCGTGGTTCGCCTGTAGAGCTCACAAAGGGGAGGTGAAAGTAAGGTTAAGCTGCTGGTCTCAAAAGCTAGAAATAGAGATGGAAATTCTTGGCATATGAGGAGCATTTCCTTAAAGGCTGTTACAGCACTGGCATTTCATATGCTGATGCTTTGGAGAACTGCATTAGTGCTGGTGAGAATCAGTTGTCCCCCCAGTTGAAATGAGAACGGTCTCTGCATACTCTCTGGCAGGTGGCTGAAGTTTACGTTATCTGATGCCTTTAAGCTTATTTCACTCTTGCTTTGGTCTGTGCGTCGTTCCTGTGGCAAGATACTCAGAACTCAGCTGACAGCCGAGTGTGGGCTCCTCCTGCTTTGTCCCTTCACCTGCTCTCCATTGACTGCAGCACTGGAGCCGGTCTGGGAGGGCAGGCATTTCTCCTAAGCGTCTTCCAGCTACAGATTTATTTCTCATCATATTTTTTTCCGTCACATGTGCCCAGCAGGTAGGCGGCTGCTGTGCATCAGAGAGACTCCACTAACCCCTGCTGCCGCTGTCTGCGTCATGTAGGAGATGGGCTGGGATCCTTACCTTAGGCAAAGAGTGCTCAAATAGAGGTGAAATGTCATTGCTCGTGTGCACGCGTATGACAGAACAATTTGTTCATTTGCGTCGGGCTTTCATATTGCACTTGTGATTTCAGTTTGCGGCAGTTGGTCTAAACATTTTACTGTCACTGTCACGAGCCTCCTCTCCCCTGACAATAACTCTGCAAACAGATTACAGGGGGCTGAGTCAAAACAGCAGAGCAGCTCTTCATCCTGAGTGTGAAGTGTACCCCTCCAACCTTTAATTTAAGAAAGTGAGGAAATGATACTTGCCCGCCCCCACTAAAAAGAAAAAAAAAAAAAAGAAATCCTGTCCCCTGGGAAAGGGTGAATACAGTTTGGCAAGTACAGATTTCACAGAGAGATAGGTGGGGTTTTTTGGTTTGCTTTGCTTTTTTTAAGCAACCTGGTTTTGAAAACATGTTTGAAATATGTTTGCTTACTGTATGGAAAAAAATCTTTTTATGGCCACATTGCTGTTTCATACTCTAAAATCATGCCAAGTGTTTGGTTTTTTTTTAAAAAACAAAATTTAATTAATTTAGCAAGCTTGCTGTAAAACCAGTGACAAGGAGGAAGGCATCCCAAAAGTTCAAAGGCCAAGTTTTGGGGGCTTTCCAGGTGTTTGAGTTTGTGTTGTTTTACAGTGCTTTGTAGCTGCTTTCTGTGAGGGAGAGGAAATAAATGGTACACTGGGTAGATGGTGTCAAGGGGAAGAGTTCACTCCCAGGAAAAGCAGCTGTTGGTGGTTTTGCCATGAAGAGAATCACCTTTCCTTACTAGCAGCGAGGCACTGAGCATCGTGGATGAAATTTAGGGTTATAGACAAAAGCCTGGGAAACCAACAGCTTAAAAAAAAAGAAAAAAAAAAAGTGTTGACAATTGTTTAGGCAGCTTTCTTCCCTCCCCCTCCTCCTGGGATGTCACAGGTACTTATGCTTGCGTAGTTTCAAGCCTACATTAAGGCTCTCAACAGATATGCGAGTGCTCAGGCTGGCAGGGAATTGGAGATTTGGCTGCAGGCAGTGCTGGCGCATCCCCGGCATTGCAGGAGGCAGCCTGCCTCCCTGCCGTGCTGCCTGGGCTGCCTGTGGTCCAGCCAGGCTGCCCCGAGGGGCAGGGGCAGGGGAGGGCTTTCTGGCATGTTGCTGAAGAGGCTAGGATGTCAAATTAGAAGTGACTGTGGCCTGTTTTTTTTTTTTTAAAGTTGGTGGATATTTAACCGCTCTAAACTCAGAAATCATAATTCAGGCACTTAGTAGAAGGAAGTGCCATGCCAGGAAAAAAAAAAATCCTTGTCAGCGAAAGAGGTTGACAACTTGACTCTTGGAGCTGGCTGATGGATGATCTCAGAGTTAGGGAGGGCATGTTCACTAAAAAGTTATTGAGAATGTGGAGTGAAAGTAATTAAAATGGTTTAATTCAAATATCTGTCATATGTGACTTCAGTTCTTATAAAACATCTAGCATTTAGCTCAATTATTTTTTCCCAGGACAGAAGGACTTTTTCCCTCCTTTTCTTTGACTGAAAGCTCAAAGCATCTCCAGTGAAGAAAGGGCTGAATCCGTATCCATGTCTGCTGGCTGCATGGGAGCGTCACTGGTGCTGCATCACTGGGCTGTGTATTCTTGCAGCAAACAAGATTTCGTGTCACATCGCTGGGGGGGTGGAAATATTTCTTCTGTCTGTCTGGAGGGCTGCCCATGCTCCTGGCAAAAGTCGTGAAAAGCAAATCCTCAATGACATGCCATTCAGCATTTGCCTTTCACAGCCTTTGTCATGCGGGCAGAATTAGCGACAATTAAGCAGAGGAAAACCTCCTCAAAAGGGCTTTCTGACACTTCTCTCGTTCTTTCCCCAGTCTTTTTCCTATGACACTGCTACGCTAGAACCCTTCTCTTGTTCCAGAGTCTGATGTTTTGCTCACTGTTGAGGTGTATGTAGAAATCAAGTCCTACATTTATTCCTCCGGTCATTTGGTTTACGTGAGAAAGAAGTTAACTCAGGCTGCTTGTTGGGGCTCCTCTGAAGGGCTGAGCTCATGCAGACAGGCGCAGCGGAGAGCTGGCCCAGTCCCTGCCAGTGATTGCCTTTGCAGGCCCAAGATGCTAGCCGACTGTGACTCTGGTTCCAGAAATGGGCCTTTCATCACCTCCATCTGCCGAGATCATAAGCGTGTCCTGTTTGTCTGATCCCTCGCTGCAAATCAGTAGGAACTGTGCTTTGCTAGAGGAAAAGCGTGTAGCAAATGTTCGTCAAGATGCTGTTTTGCTGTTGTATCTCCTTTCACACAGATACACTGTTTTCAAATTATACAGCCTGTAAGGATTTCCTAGAAATCGTAACAAATATAGCCAAGCCTTGCTAAGCCTCTGGGTTTTAGCTGCACATCTCTCCCTTTTCAGGCTCCCAAGTATTCATTGCTAGCAGTGAGACATTGCATGCCTTTCTATTTCCCTTGTTGTTTTATTTGCACGTTCATGTGTTGTATTTTCTTCCAATTAACAGGCTCTTCATTGCTTCATTGTGTTTGCCTTTACCTTCTTTATTCCTCCTTCGCTTATACTCTGTGGAGACAAAATTGCTAATTTTTACTTTCTAGTGTAGAATAGCTGTTGTCTGGAGACATGCTCTTGGCATAGCTTTCTCTCTCGTGTTACTTAAAATAGCAGAATGTTTTTTAAATTTTATTTTTTTTTTTAATTTTTACTAATCTGTCTAGTCCCTTGGTGCCAAGATATGGGTATTTTTGAAGTGTGGATTTATTGTTCCTTTGTCCATCCATTCGTAGTGGAAGCTTAACTCTGAAATGGCTAAGGTATGTTACTGAGTCTAAAAGCAAATCCCAGTGATGCTGAGGTGGGGGGAAATAATTGACTAAAAATTGGGACTGCTATAGTGATGTCTTATAGTTAAGATGGATCTGTAAAAGTGATTCAGAAGGAGGAGGAATTGCCCTCACTTGGTGCTCACGTATAGGTGACAACGACCAAAAATGCTGACTAGCTTGCCTTACTTAATTCTTATTTACCAGAATAATCCATGCTCTCTCCCTCACAGAGGGAATATTGGTGAAGAACAGGCAGAAATACTTTGGAAAACTGAGTCAGTAACTTTTGTCCAAATAACTGTCAAAAAAATTTAAACCAAATAAAAGTGGAAGAAACAAAACATTTTAAAAGGAGATGCTTTCTTTCACAGGCATGTCGAGGGCTTCCTTGACTCTCTCCTCTCATGGGATGTTACCCTTACTGGTTCTCCATTCAGCCATGAAATTCCCCAGAAAATGCAGGATAAACAAGACATGATGGTTTTGGCATAAAACCCAAATAATTATTTATTCATATGTAACTGATAATTTTGTTAATACCTGAGAACTTAGACTTTTCTCTCTCTCAGTGGCTATGCCCATTTTTCTATCACTGATATCCTTGAACTAAATAGAGATAAATTACATTTGTGGACCTGCTTGTGCCCATAACTTCAAATAAAATGCACGTTTGACTCTGTTTTCAGAGTGCATATGTTACTAGCAAACGAGACGATGTCCTGTAGGACAGATGTCCCTGGCATAGCTGCAAATCAAAGGGCACTTGTTCTCCTCGGGGAGAAATAAAGCCACTCTGTCCGGCGCCAAAATCAACATGAGGCACACACCACTGAGGGATTTTAATAACCCCACATCTCATGTCGTGCTTACCATCTGTACCCCTCCCTTGCGCTTCACTGTGGTGGTTGATCTCACTACCTTTATTTTACAGGTGGGTGAGCTCAGGGAGGTGACTGCTCCAGGGGCACCCGCTGGGCTGTGGCTGCACCTGGACAGGGTCCCGGTCCCTGTGACCTAACCGAGCTCTCTTTCTGGTGGTGGTGTTCCCTTGTTTCTGCAAAGGGCTTTATGCCTTCTCCACCCATATCTCTCTGAACAGCAAAGGGCCTATAGCTCGAGTCTTGCATTTGGAGTCCTCTTGTTCCTCTGAAACTTTCTGGCTGCAGTCAAGGGGGGCTGGGGGACAGGTGGATGCAAGCTGCAGACATCAAATACTGTGACTCCTTGGCAACACGTGGGAAGAATTACGTGGTCCACGTTTCCACAGTGCTAACAGGAAGTGCTTATGTTACTATAAAATTAACTGTGTTTCTGTTTGTCAAAACTTAATCACCTTTACATGGCCTGGTACCTACCTCTTAGAAAAGCTGCTGCTCTCCTCTTATCATACAGCTCTAGGGGCAATTGGTAGGAGCTCGATAGCACGATGGTACCTATATATAACAGATAGGGAGCAGCTGGTAAGGTGGTGGCCATCAGCTTTTTCCTGCTCTCTGTTCTGCTTCATTCAGGACGGCCTTAGTTTTTGCGTCTTGGGGCAACCATTCCTTGGGTTTCCTTTTTTCCCCCCTCTTAAAATTTAAAAAGTTTGGGAAAATTCAAGGTAGCTATTTGTGGTTTTAAGCTGTGACTTAGCTCTCTGCATTTGTAGGAAGGGGATTTAGGAGAGATTTATTTGTTCCCCGAGCTTTTTTGGAGTCAGCATTACTGCTGCCATCTCCTCCACCTGTGTATGAACAACTACGGTGCTGCTCAGCCTGTCCGCTACTCCTGTTCCCTCCCTTGTCCAGGCCATACCACTGCAGAGCCTGGGTTGATAACCCCCTTCTGCCTTGCGAACAATAAAGTGCCAGAAGGGGTCGTGTGTCTTGCACAGGGGAAACAGGGGGGTCACAGTTTTCATTGTGTCTTTAATCAGAGAGGTGTGTCCCTTTGAATAATATTTTTTTTCTTTGTATAAACCTAAAATAACAGAAGTATAGACTTCAGGTGAGGTTTTTCTTGGTATATGATATGTTGCAGGCATTGGTAGATTTTTTTTTTTAATGTCTTCCAGATGTGTATTTCATAAATAAAACTGAGGCTTGAAGTATGTCCTATGGCTTGGGGTGGTTTCCTGGCAGAATTAAATTAGGTTCATTTTTGACTGTTATATTCTTGTTTCTACCAGCTTAATACCACTACCCCCACCAAGCAACCCCCTCCAAACAAAAACAAAACAAAACACCCTTAAAAGCATTGTGTTGAAACACTAGAGCAATATAATTTAAGTTAATACTGCTGACAGGTACTTGATAATAGGCTCATATGCAAGAAACAAAGTCACATAAATGTCTTTGGTTGCTTAATAGCAGTTTTGGATGGAGATGTAATGGGAGTAAGGAGCTTCTTTCAACCTGTATTATTTAATCAGTTCTGTTTGGTGATCTTGTCTTTTGACAGGCTGACAAACACATCTTATGCTGTAATGTCACTCATGCTTGGATTCCATAGTAATGATGTATATCTACATATAAAAGCACTCTTCTAGTCATTTATGAAGACTGTATGAGCTATTTGCTAACAGTTTTTGGCATAACAGTACTGCTTTATGCATATGCTCTGTTACGTACCACAATCAACCTAATGTCCAGTGGCTTGTCATCTGAAAAGCCCACGTACTGTTAATTACCATCATGGTGGCAACACAGAGCATCATGTGGTATAAACAACGACTGTTTCATGCTGTAGTTTTTTTATTTAGAGACAGAAAAGCATTGTGGTTTTGCGTTACCAAATGAGATAAAAATAGCATTTTCTTTATGACAGCTATCCTTAAAAATATGGATGGGGAATAAGTATCTCTTATCCCAAAGAAAAATGTTTGGCTTGTTTTGTTTTTAAATTATGTTACTACCATGAAAACCCAGTTCTTTAGTCTCTAAGACAACCATGACGTGAAAATAGACCTTATTTTTGAGGCGTGTTGTCTGTTTAATATGTAATGTGATACCTTGTCATGCTGTGACAATGTGACAGATGGCATTTTCACTATAAAACAAAATTATCTTTTGTGCATAGCTATACAACAGCTAAATACGGTAACTCGGTACAGTATGCTGATTAATGCAGACTGTTGCAGATGTTTTGGAGATACTGGTATGTTTTAACTTAGCATCAAATGATTAATGGTTTTATTTAACGTGCCTACCAAGATTTTGGTAGTGTTTCTGCATGTACTCTGGCAAGTAAGGGCATTTTTGGTAGGAGATACATTTAGGATTGCAGACAATGGGATGTGAATTTGTATTGTATTGCAGCTGTTTGTGTACTTCTGGAAAATTGATGAGGACTATTCATTAACAATGATACCTTGCAAGTAAACATATATCAAGTTATAGCTCATAATACACTGTTAAGTACTGTAGTTCTCAGGTTGAAGGAAAACAAGAGGTGTAGGTGAATCATCAGTTTATTATACGTAGATTTTCATACAGAATATTACGCGCTTGAAACTAAGGGCTAGAGCTGAAGGTAGTAACTTTTTCCCCTCTATATTTTAGGTGTAGAACTCATGTTGGTGGTCTTCCACTGTGTGGTTATACTAAAGAGTTTTCTCCATGTTCAGGTGGCACAGACTTCTCAGACCATGGTGTGGGATGGTTAACCCCCTTGCTTTCTTACATTGCAATTGCATTTGTGGCAGCTTACCTAAAAGGGACAGTGCAAAAAGAAGACAATAACTAACTAATTTTAAAAGCAAGCTTTCATGTACAACTCCCAAGACTGCACAGCTGGTTTAGATGGGTATGTTACTCCATAAGTGAACAACACTTTAGCTCCACGCCTGCGTAACTACAATCCATGCTATTGCATGCTCTTATAAATAACACTGTTGTCCCAGCATGGTGAGAACGCTGCTTCGAGTAAATCCACTTTTTTAACTTCTTGTAACTCTTGTTTGTTTGTTTTGCCAGTTGCCCAGGAAACTGGGCCTTTGTACCAGCCCAGAGCAGTTCAGCTTGCAGGGATCAGGGAGGAATGCAAGGAGCAGGGTGCTGGGGGGAGGCAAACCCAGTATCTCTTGTCAGTGGGAAGTGGGTGTCCCGGTGTGATCAAGAAGCACCTGGGAGCAGAGTTGTGTATTTCACATATAGCTGAGATCTGCAGTATGGCTCCCCTGCCCTGAACTGTGCGGACCAGCTGGTGTTAGGTGTTCATACCAAATAGAAAGCTGTGGATATGGTCACCTTGAAATCCCCCTCATTTAGATCGGTTAATGCTTTTGATATATTTGGCTTGTGTTTGTGTGGTGGTGACTGCTGATTTTTCTAATGTGATGGCTTTGTGGTTGCCTCTAACTGTGAGAACTGGCTGGAAATACAATTGAATGTATTTATTTTCCTAAGCTGCTTTAGAACTGGGAAATGGTAAAGTAAAATAGGTGTTGCTGTCTTATTGTAGGAACTTGGAAATGTTCATGCTCAGATGCCTTGTTGGCATTAGAGTAAGCGATGAAGAAATAGTATTTTGGAAACATTGTGAAAGTCCCTTCACCCAGCCACTGTGTTCAACTAACCATGTGATACTGAGATTTGTTCAAATGCTCCCCTTCGGTTTCTCTATTATTCAGTAACTTTAATAATGAAGAACATAGCAGTAATTGTAATCTTATCTATTCTTAAAACTGACTAACTAGCCCCAAACCCTCCCTTGCATTTTTTTCCATCTGCCCTTATATTGCTGCTTTCTGCTTCTCTTTTCTTCCTCTGTTTTCATTCTATGTATTTATACTTACACAGTATTTTATTGTATGGTGCATTCCCAGGTAGTATGATTTTGCATCATGTATTCAGGTGCTCCCAATACCTGCCCTGCACATGTCTGTCAGCCATCTCTCCAGGTGACCAGAGAGGAGTTAGATCTTGGCTTGAGAATCGAGTTGTAGATTGCTGCTAAAAGTGTGTGTGTGTGTATCACAAAAAATGGTAAAGTTAGTGAATCTGTACAATATAAATTAAGTCCTGCCTGCACTGGTGTAGTAAGTTGCTAGGCTATTATGAAAAGCGATTCACTTCAGTCAGTGCAAGCCCCTTGAAGTAAGCTCATTTAAGCAGATTTAAGTGTTCTTTACACACACTGTTTTTGGTGAAGGGGACATAGCCATTGCTGGAGAAGGCTCAGCAAGACCTCCACTCGGTTAACAACTACAGTCAAGAAGCAAAAGGGATAGTAAGATGTAGGGGGAACAAGAGGGAGCATGCTCTGCAAAGGTTGTAAAGCCATGATATCCGGATTCTGTCTGGATCACGCTAGAGGGTATGGTTCAGCTCATTGCAGAGCCCTTCCTGCATGTGAAAAAAAAACCCCAAACTTGTAGGCACAGACAGATTTGAAAATATTCAGAGTGTGGAAGGCAAATAAAAAGGAGGGGGCAAAAGTCTCTTTAATAATGACTGGGGTGCAGAGGGCAAAAAGGGCTTTTCTGCTTTTCCCAGCATGTAACAGAGTGGACGTAATATTCACATTTGCTGCTTTTTCTCAATGCAGTTAGAAGCCGATAAGTGGATTTTTTTTTTTTTAATTTTTGTTTTGATCTTTTTACGCAGCATGTGACTAAAATTGCAGTTTGCTATTGCAGCTTATGCAGAAGTTTAAAAAAGGATTCAGCAAAACTGTGAATTTGATGTTTATGTGGCTAAGATATTTTTTAGAAAGGATGTTAAGATTTCCATGTTCCGGCTTTAAGATACCCTTTTTAACTACCAGGAATTAATAATTGGCCTTTCTCTTAAAGTATCGAGTCTTGATCAGTTAGAGCCAGGACAGTGTATTTAAGGGACCACAGATGTCATTTAATATGTAAGTCCCTGTATTTCTGACTTATATTACTCATTATTAGTGACTTAGTTAAAGCAGTGTTTATTCAGTGACTTTGAGTGGTTCAGTGTTTCGGTTCCTTTTAAACGTTGGCAGCAAATATGCACTACTTCACTCTATATAGAAATTATTATTTCACGTAAGTAATTTTAATATATGAAATTCTACACTGATTTATAATCCAAGTTGCTGTACTTTCAAATTTAATTTTAATGAGGTTTAGTTTTTTTAAAATATTAAAAAAATCTAATTTTACTTTTAAAACAAACACTTCATATTACAGGAATAAAGTCTATTTTTATCAACCCCACTTTATTCTGCCTAGCTATTCAGGCTTAGTGGTTGGTCACAAGTCCAGCTGCCAGGGTAGAAGGCAGTGAGAGCTGGGGCTGAGATAAGCCCAGTGGACAAGGGGCAGGCAGCTGCTGCCAGCTCTCCAGCAGCTGAGAACATAACTGGTCAGGGGCTTTGCCATGAGCCAGGACTCACTCGCAATCGTGATTTAGAGGCTGAAGGGCACAGCCATGGAAAAACAGTAGAGGAACTATTTGTCTCTTTGATTTTATTTGGCTTTTGTTGGCTTGCTGGTTCCTTGACTGTTGCTGGGGGCTCCAAAGTAGCTAGGATTGAAGAGTGGTTCAGTCTTCAGACTATGCAAAAGACCATTTTCTTGCTCGCTTGCTTTTCCCTCTTTACATACATACACAATTGGGGTACTTTGCTTTTAAGAAACACGAATGCTTGCTGCTTCCTGTAACTTGGTTAACTTTGGAGAGTCAACCCACGTGACTGGATGTGCACTGGACTCTGTTTCTGCAGTGCACCAGCAGACCTATACATCCTGTCAGCTGCACCGGTGCCAATTCATTAATGGTGATGGGGGTGCCCACGTGTCACTTGGCACAACTGTGATGTCCCCACCCCATCTTGGGGCCTCCAGACCCTTTATAGCTCCTGACTGATGCACAGCAGAAAAGAATGTGGTTTCTTGCAGTTAGAGGTAGCAGGAATGGTGTTTGAAGGAAAAGGTATCTGAGGGCAAAGTGAATGCATTTCATATAAAAGTGATTGAGTGGCAATAAACTTTATAACAGCCTACTTCAACATGTGCTTTCTCTCCAGTGCTTGGAAGGAGTCTGTGGACTGTGGCTGTCTGTGCTTTTCATCACTTGGGAACGGATTTTGCAATTATGCTGGCCCTGAAAACCTGTAGAACATGACACCCATTGCCATTATTTATCAGTATCTCTCATTTGTAGTTTTATGACTCTGTTTTAGGGCACTTGTTTTAATTGTTTTCAGCTGATGATAGCTAACTTCAGTTATCTGCAATATTATTGCATTTTGGGATGGTGCTGGTTATGATGAATAATAGTAGACAAACCTATGTTTTTCCTTAAGGGGCACAAATCATGCTTGTCTTCCAAGCGCACCGATGGTTTGGCAGGGTAAAAGGATGACTAAAATTGCCTTCGAAGTGTGTGCAAGCTGACAGCCCAAAAGGTGACTTTCTTGACTCGTATACTTCAGGTTGCCGGGTTTTACATATGGCAAGTCTCCAGAACAAATATTGCTTTTGGAAAACCTAATCAAATTCTGCCATAAGAGTTAAGTTACTAAGTATTAGGCCTCAAATGATATGCTTGATTTAGACTTCTCTGGAGTTTAAAAGTTGTAAATTTTATCAGCAGTGGTTGCATGGAAAAATGCAAAGCAAAAGTTGAAACTTTTAAGAATAAACTTGGGCACTAGGGCTTCTAGTGAGGGTGAATTTGGCATAGAAATATAATCTATTTAATGTTTTTTAAAAGGTTGCCTTCATTTACTTGGGAATGCTTTGAAGGGATGCTGTCACCCCACATCGTATCATTGTGTTACATTACAAACCTTGTTGTACTATCATGTGCTGATACTGAAATTTGTATTATTTGTTGGGTCACAGTTTGAGATCCCTTTAATGGAAAGGAAGTATCGAAAATAATTTAACAAAAGAGTGAAAATGTAAATCGGGTCATTTAACTTCTCCCTGCCAGGCTCAGGCTGGCTAGAAGAGACATTTTAATGCAAACATTGGTGCTTAGTTTCAACTTTTGTTTTGTGGGCCCTGTATTAGGAAGAAAAAAATTGAGCTACCAGTTCACTGCATCTTCCCTGCACAAAAAATCCAGACTTCTGCTTTGTAGGTAGTATTTTAAAAAAATGTACAAAACTGCAGCATGTGGCTACCATGTAGCCACTTCTGACTCCAAGTCAAGAGAAATTTAGTGTAGTTCAGAATGAATAAGAGTGACCTTTGATTAGAAATAGAAGGGAGCTGTATGTTGTAGTGATACGATGCAGACTTCGGATTAGGCTGTTTAAAAATAAGCAATCAGAGCCATTAGATTGGAATCGGAAGCGCTGAAAGGTTCGAGAGCGTGCTAGCAGACGATGTATCGCACTCGGTCATAGTGCCCAAGTGAGCACTGAATAAATGGTTTTGTGGGGAGGGAGCGTTTGGCCAAGGTGTCAGTACTTAAAGCAGATGGCTTGCTGGAGGAGGTGCCTTGCTCTTGCTCTGGTTATGCCTCGGTGTCTCTTTGAGGCTGAGCTTGGTTCAATGCTTGGTTATGCAATGAGTCAGTGCGTTGATGGTGTTAAACGGTGATTTTCCTGAAAGCAAAGGTCTGAAATGGTATAGCTCTGATGTAGCACTAGTGGAAAGTTTTGAACTGCTGTTATTAGTAAGCATTTTTGGTTTACTACTCTTAAGCCTTGCTGCCTGGCTTATCCTGGAAGGGGTCGGCCCCCTCCCTGTTTTCTTTCTGTGGTGCAATTATAGAAAGGGGGACTGAAATGACCAAGGGAGGGCAGTCCTACCAGTGTTTCTTTGAGGAAATAAAGCTGTGAAACAAAGCTTTGTTATGCCATTTGCTAAAGTATTTTGGTGGAGAGATGGGAAAGCATTCTCCTTGATAAAATTGCAGTTCTCTGGTAATAAGCTCTTAAAACACCAAGTAAATGCTGAGCTGATAAAATTCTTGGTAATTTTCCTCCCTCTCATCCCAAAGCCTAATGAAGAATATGTTATTATTTTAATTCTTCCTTAAGTCTGAGCAGCTTCACCGTCTGTCTCCTATTGTTCGTAAGAATCAAATTATATTACTCATTTGAGTAGACTACACAAAATTTGTTAAACATTGTGCTTGTATAGGGCCCAATGCTTGCTTCCATCTATGTGACTCTGCTTGCTGTAGTATTCCTTCAGGAGAGAAAAGGCACAAAAGAGAAGGCAGCTGTGGCAGACATTTCCCCTGCCTTGTGTACCTTTGCTGGAAGTCTGGAGTTTCTATAGTTGAGTGACATTTGGCTAGAAGAATCAGAGTTAAGAAACAGATGTTTGATGTTCACCCCTTTGGGATTTAAGAATCTTTTTAAAAGGATCATAAATTGCAATAGTTGGAAGCAGCAGAATGAAGAGCAAGATAATGACAAATTGACCAAACGGCAGCTTAATTTTATATTGATCTACAGAGAAATACAAAAGGCTTTCATATATGCCAGTCAACAGGAGTTCTGTAAAACAGGGATGAGTTTATGACTCTAAGCTGTGTCCCTTTTTGAGTAAAGGATGTGACAAGATTATAAATATGATTGCAAATGCCCATAGTGTAGTTACTTGGGACTTGGGGCTTACAGTTAACCAAATTGGAAACACACAATTAGGCATGTTCTTAGTGGATACCTCTGTGCGAAATCAATGTTATCAGCATATCTTTTTGCAAGATGGTTGCTTTGGGCATCAACACTCTACTGTTAGTGTCACACATGAAATTTTTATAAAATCCATTTGGCACTGGTAATGCAGGTTTTGAATATTGTGTACTACTTTGTCATGTTTGCAGGACTTCTCACTAATGGCCAATCTAAAGGATTAGGACCGGTATCAGAACAGCTGGAGAATGAGAAGGATGATGCATCGCAAGTGTCCTCAACGAGCAACGATGTTAGTTCTTCAGATTTTGAAGAAGGGCCCTCAAGGAAAAGGTCAGTAGTGCGTTATGATTAAAGCATAGCCCTTCTGTTTTGTCCCCTTTGTGCTATAAGGTTGTGATTATGTTATCAGTACGGTATCGTTGCACATACTGCCCTACTATAAACAGACTTTCCAGTGTGAAGTCCTTGTAGTAACAGTGACGATATAGTAAATTTTGCTTCATCCATTGGTATAGATGGTTCTTGTTGTTTTGGAAAGCATGGAAAAGCAGTCATTGTTTTGCAGTAGATGATTGCTAAATTAAATGCCTCTCCCCCCTCCTGCCCTCCCTCCTCCTCCCCTGGCTTTGGCCTCTCAGGGACATGGCAATACGTGTGTGTGTGTAATTTCAAGGAAAGCATCACTAAAGTAGTTAGTGTTACTGTTGTTATTTTTAATATTCTATGAATGAAACCATGTGAAGTTAAAGAATAAAACATGCTTCTGAGAAGAGAAACTGTATAGTAAAGGCAGTGTGGTGGGTATTAGTTGCAAAGGACTACTTTGAGATACTGCTGTTGCAAGCTGCCTCCTCATTCCTAGAAGTCAGTTATGAGGTCCTTGTTGAACTCTTACAAGTTCTTATCCTGAATGTGCAAAATGTGGGTTAAAGTTGTAGGACTCAAGCCAATCTATTACAGAAAATATTCTGAGAATGCAGGAGGCTGGGACTCGTCCTCTGTATGAAGTAAGAACCAAAACAGGCTGTCTGAAAAATGCCATTTAAAAGAGAGAAACGGAAAATGCTTTCTCAACCTTTTTCCTCCCCACTTCTTGCATCCTAGTCCCAAGCCAAAATGAACCATAAAATAAAGTTCTCTTTCAAACAAAACAAGTATTACTGTTTTCTGCGTGACCTTATGATTCCCCCAAGAAGCCCGATGGTGTGAGGAGAGTGGTGCTTTCCCGGACACCTCCCTGTTCCTGTGCCCCTCACCTCTGGTCCCCACAATGTTTTCTACCCCGTGAGCAACAAACTCAAAGTCTAGTTAATATGATCACGTAGCTCCTCCAGTGTATCAGAATAAAATTTGTGTTATCTTCTATACTGGTAGAAATTTTGTAAGGCTTATTGCACCCTACTGCTGGGCAGGGGAAAAATACTTGTGTGTTTATTTTTGGCTTTATGAGATATAATGGAGGCTTGAAAATTATTTCTGTGTAGAAATTTAGATGACATCCACTGTATGATCCTAGGAGACAGTGGTCATCGTTTCACAGCGTTGCCACTGTTGCTTGCATGCTGTCTTAAGGAATTTTTGCTGCCCTTTGCCCTTGCTTTGTCCCCTTGTTCCTCAGCCATGCTGACACAACTGCTTGAAGGGTCACACTATGAGTAGGCTCAAGAAGCTGGTTAGGATTAAAAATAATAGTGAGAGGAAGATGGATTGAGACTTTTTGCCAGAGTTCTTTATTTTTAACCTGTGTGAGTTTTCATGTCTTGTTCACAGCACGGCTGCAGGAGCAGCCACCAGTGCAAGCCAGGGGGCACCCCCTTCCTCTCTTGCGGCTGGCAAGGGGCAGGAGGGCTTGTCCCTTATGCTGTCCCTGCTTCTGGTGCCCTGCGCAGTCCAGCTTCAGAAATGAGTGGGATTACTACACCACCGTCCCAAGAAACTGCATTTGAATATTGCGGGCGAAATTTTTTTTGAGGAATATTTGCTAGGTTTGGGCTGTGGTAATTCAGACACACTTGAGAAACACCTGGGTGGTTCAGGCCTAATAATAGGGAACTCAGTGCCTTTGGTACTTTCTGGGTTAAAAACAAAACAAAAAACCCCCAAAACAGAAACTAAGATGAAAAATCTCTTTCTGGATTTTGTGGAAGACAAGGCATCATTTCAGTTCTTTATGCATTGTGAACCGTTGACATAATATTATGTTTGTTGCTGCAGTTGCTGTGAAAGAGAATGTTCCTGTTTTGTTTCCATTTACACTTAACACAGACTTTTATCTACTTTTTTTTCCTCCCCCAGCTTCCTCTTTGCAGCCAGACCTCTTCTGGGCTCCTTCTCTTAAGCTGTATTGCAGCATGTTGAGTGTTTTGATGTCTTCCTCTTGTTTCCTTTCAGGTTTTTTGTTTTGTTTAGCTGAATATGTAATGTTTCCTCAATCCAGGTCATCTTGGAATCCCACAAAGAGTTGTGCCAGGGAATATTGGGTGGACAAAGAATATGCAGGCAGATCAGGAGGGAGGGATGGGACTGAAATGGGTTCACTGCCTCAGCTCATCAAGTTTTGAGAAGCTGTGCCCTCCTTGTCTTCCCCCGGGCTTCCTCAAAATCAAACTTTTCAATTGTCTGTTCAGCTGTGTGTACAACTAATGGCACTCTTGTACTAAAATACACAATTAAACACTGTAGCTTTAGCATGTACTTCATGCAGTTTTTTTCTCTTCCCCAAAACGAGTATTTGTCTTCTTGAAGTACTGTGGTATAAAGCTGGTGGTATATGCAGTGAAATGATTTTAGGGATTGGTGCACTTAGTCAAGCATATGTGTTTGGAACTTGCTCTATATAATACAGTGAGTTTCGAGTGCCAGGTTTCCTGTGCTGTTTGAACCGTGCATATATACAAGTTACTATTTAGTTTTTTAGGGGTTGTGGGGTTTTGGTGGGGGTTTTTTGGTGTATGGCAGGAATGTTTCTTTTGGAAAATTGAACCTATCATCTTCTAGAGGAATAGGTCACCTGTATTTCGCACCACCGATGGAAACAAAAAGAGTGCTAAGCAAGTAAGCATAGTAAATAAAGGAGGGTGTTGTAGGGGGCTCCAGTTTGTTTAGTAGTTTAAGGCTGTGGTTTGACCTTCCAGTTCTTCAGTATAATAGCACGATGGTACTGTGGAGGCAAACGGTCTCTTCCCAGTTTCTCCTTCCCTCCTCTTCCCAGCCATTGTGTCTGGCAATCTTCTGGCCCCCAGGCCAGTTAGTTCAGTGGATTGATCTGGCAGCATTTTCCCCCCTACAGGAGCAGGTCACCTTATATAAATGGAATAGGGAGATAGATTCATGCGTGTGTGCAGCATGTGTATGTTTAATTTGCATTTATAGTTGATTCAAACTCTTCCTGTTTCAGAGATGATTTGCATGAGAGCCTGGATGAATAGCAAGTGCCAATTCTCGTAGCAAGCTGAGTGGAGGGTGAGTTTGCTAGCAGTTAGCATTGCCTTGTGGTCTCATTATGCCAGCCATCTCTGGTGTACATTTTCCTTGGGTCAAAGGGGCAGCGGCTGCTCTCAGTGAGTTACTGGTCGGGGGACTTAGTTGTAGATAGGTGCTGACAAGCGTCTGTGGGGGAGGTAAATCCCTGCCAACCTGCCTGTTGACCAGTGAAGGGATTACTGCTGAGTATTCCTTATTTCACACATATATGCCAAGCTGCATAACACAACAGTAGAACCCCCAGCCAAGCACTGCTTCAGGTTTATCTCATCTATTTTTTTTTTCAGTTTCAGCCCCTTTCCTAGTAACATAACTTGACTGAAGAGCCACACATGCTGTAAAGAGAGCATCGTGATGGGAGGAAAGAGATTGTGGTTCTGGTGAAAGTAGGCTGTTTTAATATAATGCTGCAGATTTTGTTCAGAAACTTACTTAAATACTTTATTTGATGGACCAGGCTTTTTCACGCTGTGGCCCAGGGCTGTTAGGCTTCAAATGGCTCCAACTAGTCTTTGTAGGTACTTTGTCAGTAATTAACACCTTTGCTCTCTGGGGACTGGAGGAAGCTTTCTACACAGCCAGGTTTTCAGTCAATGGGGAAAGTCCCATCTCCGTTTCTTTTTAAGTGTAGGGTTTTAAATTGTGACAGAAACCATGGAATAGTACTAAAAGTGTGCAACCTGCCGTTTTGTCATGCTGCAGGTTTCAGCTGTGGTAGCGTGGTGGTGGTAAGGAGGAAAAGTAGTACATATGCAGCTTTGCCTGTGCAAAGTCTCCAGATCAGTCCAAAAAGTGTAAGCCCTACTTACAGAATAAATGGGGTTTAAGGAGGATTGGCAGTGGCAGTAGTGGTAAGCTCAGGCTTCAAAATACTTAGATTTGTTTGAGTTTCCTCTCAAAGAATGGACAATACTTGTTTTGGTCTGAGCTGTGTCTACTACAAGTGACCAGCTCTGGGGGGAACCAGAGGGTTAATCCTGAGTAGTAAATACTACTTTCAGCTAGTGAAGAGGTGTCAGTGTTATTCTAACATTTGGCAAAAGCTAAGCATTCTAATGTTACGCTGAATCAGTAGTGTAATGGGTTGCTGTCTACCTGCCACGTGAGAGCAGCTGCTAGTTTGTTCAGTGGTTTTGAGAGAGATGAACAAAAGCGTTGGTATACAGGCTTGATAAATTGTCATGTTGGATGGTCTTCACCGAGTCAAGACCATGAATTTTAAAAAAAACTAAAAAAGGTAATTGCTGAAGAAGTATAACTTCAAGGTAGCTGCATGTTCCTGGTATGAATCTCTTAATTTCCAGCTATGATTCTCAGTTGAGAAGGTCAATAGGTAACAGGCCAAAGGTGTCATTGTGCTGGATGCTTGTACATTTTTATGGGCAGCTCTTAAGACTACAACCACTGGCAATTAATAACAGTGTGCAGAGACAGCTATATATTTTCTAGCAACACTGGCTCACCTTACCCAAGAAGAGACATGTGCAGAGCAGACTTGACATCACAGTATGTTAATCATTGGTGATGGTAGGCTATTGCTTGTTTCCTGTTACTAATCAGGTGGCTACCCATTTACATGGCCCCCTTCCCAGAAATGCACACAAGGAATTGCCAAATGCACAAATGCATTTATCTTTTATTGTAAAGTTCCGTTAATACAAGGCCATGAGAAGTGGGAGGAGGCTGACTGATTTTAATAGTTGTTAATCGTTATATTTGGGGTTTTTTTTACTTAAGAATGTTTTTTCCATTAAGGGGGACAAAGAGATTTGTTTAGTTCAGAAGAAAATAGGGTTGAAGAAATTTCCTCCCCCTTGCACAAGTGGCAGAGCAGATGCATGTTCGTCCCTGGACCAAGGGTGCGCGCAGTTTCCAGAAGACACATTGTCCAGTTCTGTGACAGGGAAGGTTGCTGGCAGCAGGAGAAAGGGACAACCCACTGGGGAGTAGTAGTGTTTTAAGCTGCCACAGCTAGATTGGTCAGAAATTGCTTATTAGGAATCTTCTGAGGCCTTTAATTAATACAGCAGCTTTCTGCTAATGGTCTCAAGCATGTGACAGTCACAAGTGTGGTTGTGTGTTTACAGCAAGGCCAATCTAAGGGATGTGCTCCTGCCCCTCGCCTTGTGCTACCTCGCTGCTGCCTGCTCCATTTTCCTGGGGTTTTTTTGTTTGGTTGGTTTTTTAGTGGTAGTGGTTTGGTGGGTTTTTTGTTTGGTTGGTTTTTTTTCAATTTTTTATTTTTTAGATGCCAATTTAACTCCCTGAACTGGCTCACTGTGGGTGTTTGTCAAATTAAATGGTGGGAGTATGTGGCTGAGGAGGGGGAGGCAAGTATGCTGGTTTCCTTTGGCTGGTGGCAGCACAGCTGCTAGGCTGGCAGAGCTGTATTGCACCCTCAGCACAAAAGAAGCCAGTCAAGGGTAGGCAGCTTCTGTATTAGGCAAGCTGCTAATTTAAGTGGTTTCTTTTAGTGATAGCTACTTTTCAACTTGAGCTGCAAAAGACTTTCTTGTAGCAGAGCTGTCAAAAGATTGAGGGGACTTGGGGTTGGTTTCTTTTTTTTTTTTCTTTTTTTGTTTGTCAAATTGTTTTTATAGTTAATAATGAACAATCTCTTTAGCACTAGACTTAGCACCTTCCATGCAAGATGTAAAACAAGGTCAATCTCGTTCCCACATATGTAAGTTTGTGAGGGATTTCTAATCAGTATTGTAGGTGATGGAGAGAGCAGTGTATTATGACTCAGGTGTGAAAGTCGGAGGCTGCTTGTAATATCAAAGTGTTTTTCCAGGATCTTTTTAGTGAATAGTCTTTTCACTAATTGAAACACTATATAATGTATTTGTGTTCAGCTGTTGCCTGCTACCACATAACATAATCCCACTTATCAACCAGGTGCTTCTATTATTTTTTTCTAATTTCAGTAGGCTATGCAAATCTGCATTAGTTATTTGCTTATAAAGAACTACATTGATCCACAATAAAACCAAAATGACGGTAAGGTTTATGTATAATAACTTTTATTTTTTTCTTTTTACCCCCTCTGGAAATTCTGATATGAGTGGAATGTATTTTTAGTGCAGCACATTTATATTTAAATAACAAGCCTTCTAAAGAAAACAATGTTGGAGTGGATTTGCACAGGAATAGTAAAAAGACAGATTACGTGCTTTATAATGGAAGTCAAGGAGATCATTCTGTGTAGTTTGAAAAGGCAAAAATCAGGTGATTAATGTTCTTTCAGTATTTTCATAAGGAACAAACAGAAGTTGTTGACATGGATTCTTTTATCCAACCGGCAAGATATAACAAGGTAGAAGAATCTGGGAACACTTTAAGTTTGTGGGTAGACAGCTATGTAAACAAGTTGTCCGAGTAGTGAATTAGTAATTGTGAAGGTACAATTTATAGCAGCTGAGAAGTGTTAAGCAATGTCTGATTCAAACTCACTTGTCCTCATCTGCCACCTTCTCTTCAGAAGTCAGAGTTCCAGGAGGAGGTCTTCATGACCTTGAGCTCGGGCTTGTCCCCTGAGGGACCAGGGGAGTTTCCAAAGCCAGACTGGACAGGTGCAGCTGTTTCTGTGGTTCTGTGTATGGCAAACGCTCTTTCAGCTGCTTGATAACCCATCCCTACTGTCATTCACTTTATTCATATGTCTCACCCCTGCATATGACAGGCCAGATGTTGACTGCTTAAATACCAGGGAGAGGTTGCTCTGAACTGATGTAGGAAAATAATTGATTCTGTTCTAAAAGACACTTTTTCCAAGCAAATTTGTGTGTCAATGTGAAAGAGGTTTTTTGATGCACATAAGCCACTATCTATATAAAGACTCTAGGCTGATATTTGGGTTATCATAACTCTGCTGCATCTGATTTCTTCTGTCATTTTCCATGTGCATCTGTGCTGTTGCTTGGCCTTCTCTTACCTTGATATTACAGTTCAGCTACTGACTTGATGGCCCAGTCCAGTGCCCAGACTGGTGCTGCTGATATCTGGGGGAGATGAGCCACCTGTCTGATTTGATCCTTTTTAGAACCTTCTTGACTTTGTTCCTCTCTGAAAATTATCTTTCAATTACTCTCCTATACAGAGAGTAAGGCATTTATAGACAATCTACTTAGGTAGTATTTGAAAAAGACAAGTTGGTATTATAACCAATTTCCGTAGAGAACTGTATCTGGACAGCCCGTGAGTGTTTTTTCTTCCCAAAGATGAAATATTCGGAAGAAATGTTACATGTGGTGGACATTCCCAGGGATTTTGTCATGTCAGCAGAGATGGACTCGTTGCTGTAATCTGAGCTGTTTCTGGCTGTTGGCTGCTGTTCCAAAGCCAGGTTCTCTCATCCTAAATAGGGGAAACATGGATAACTTGAAATATATATGTTTATTGCTTTGGATTGTGCTGCATCCTCACCAAAGAAACATTGAGGCCGATGAGATCTCCTACAGCTTTGTCTGCTCACTCTATGAATCAGTTTCCATGATTCTGCAGCATGAATAGGGAGGGTAACCCCAACCCAAACGTTTGCATGTATTACAAATGAGTGTCTTTCCACTTACTCTTCCATTCGTAATTCTTCCCAAAAGAATTTAAAATCAAAGACAGGAAGAAAAAAAAAGGGCATATAATTGTATTTTGAAGATCACGGCAATGCCATGATTTTTTTTCTGTTAGGTTATTTTAAAGAATGGGATTCTATTTTAGAATTTTGATTCCTAGAAATTAGCCATCCTAGCATTTGCAGTGGTCTTATTCTTTTGGAAAAGAAGATGTTATTAAATGAGAAAACATTCAGCACCGTCAAGTGTGGGTAAGATTTCAGAATTAAATTAAACAGTCAGTTTCTTGCATATAATTAAAATTTGAGCTTAAAAAGATGTCAACAGGTAAAAATAATTCCAGCAGGAATAAAAGGCCAAGAATGGAAAAGCAGAAACCTGTTCCCAAAATAAAGATGTAAAATGCTGAAGTATTTGGCAGTAAGTAGTTTGCTGAGATTAAATTTAGTAACAATTTTATGAAGTAAGGCCACTTTTTAGTGGTCTTTTGAAGGATTAGGAAACAAAGGATATGGGAAGCATGGTCTGAAGATTCTTGCTATTTTCTACTTTGTAGTAATAGGGGGTTCCTAGTCTTTTAATTCAGTCTAACATTTGGAATGTCAGGCTGATTTGCCAGAAGAAATTTTGCGTTTTGTTGTCCTAGGCTGGAAATGATTTAGTAGGCCGCATTTCTATAGCTTCTCCAGTCTCCAGACAAGATCTCTGAAGATCTTGCTGCTAAGTGCTGTAAGACCTAGTTTGTGTTTTAACTAATATTTAAGCAAACTGGTGATGGAAGCATCTAGTTTCTTTTATGTGGGCATTTAGAGGAGATTAACCATGGGCGGTTTGCATACAACAATTTCTGCTACAGTTCTGACCTGAGTGTTTTGTATGTGCGCTGAGTTAAAAGCCAGCCTGGGCTGGAATAATGTTGTCCTATGGCTCTGCAAAGGTTGAAAAACCAAACAGAAAACCATTCCAGTATTTTAAAGTGCAACTGCATCATCCTAACATTGAGTTTTAAGTATATTTGGGGTTTTTTTTGAAAATTTTGTAAGTATTTTAAGATTGTATTTATATTATATGCTGGTTTGGCATACACTAAACTATAGGAAATCTTATTCTGTATTTATTCCTGTGGCTGACCTGGACAATGTGTGAGTGGTAGGAATATATTCTTGACATGTTCCATGCAAATGGCAGTGTGAGCGTGGGCTGCTGCTGATTCACCAAAACTGACCGCAGTGCGGGTGTTAGTGTTGTTATGGGTCAGATCAAAGCAGATGTTATCCCAAGTCGGGAGTGGGTCTCAAGATTCCCTGATGGATGAGAGAGTTGTGGGGTGGTGTGAGCATTGGTTAGAAATAGGGCAGTCCTTGTCACCAGCATTGAAGCTTGGGAGTATGAGAGTTTTCTAGCTCTGAACTGAATTTGAAAAGCATAGGTCTTTTTTACTGTAAATATCTTCTCTGGAATCTTTGCAGGTCTCTTTTGTGTTGATAGAAAAATCACAGGTGTTTTACATATATGGCCTAGCTTATGCTAGTATAGTGCTTTTCCTTTACTTTCTTCCATTGCTGCATCCAGCAGCACAGGATTGCCTTAGCAAAGCTAATTGGTATTTTTCTTCTTAACCTGAACATTTGTATTTTTCCTATTTTAATGGTATGTTTATTGTTAAATAATTTGTACTGTAATGGCGATGTCATCATTTTATGCTTTCCTCCTTTGCTTTTCTCTCTTGGTATTTGTTCTTGGCTCTGATTAAGTAAACATAAGGGATCATTGACCATGTGGCAAATTATTTGCAAGTTCACGGTGGGGTTGTTTGGGTTTTGGTGGGTTTTTTTTTTGTGGTGGTGTTTTTTGGTTTTTGTTTTGGTGTTTTTTTACAATTGTATTACAGTCTATTTCCACTGGTAGCATCCTTCTTTCAGCTTTCAGACAAGTTCTCCCCTGAGTTTCATAGTAGTAGTTACTATGGAGATGACTGTCCACTCTTCCTCTTCTCCCTTGCCCTCTTCTTTTCCTTGAGCTCCTGGAGCTGTTATTTATCTTTTCAATAAAGTAACTAGATTTTGCACAGACCTTGTTTCTAATATCTCTTCTATTGCAACATGTAATTTGCCTGTAATGCTTTCACTTTCATGAAATCCTGTAGATATTCGTTTATATTAATGAAAAATTTGGGGTATGAGTAGAGTCAGGAGATCCCTAGTTAAAAGGGTCATTCCTGGAGCTGTTATCTGATTTGATCTTTCTTCACAGTTGAAGAGCTGTGTATTGGAGTCATAATTCTGCAAAATGAATTAACTGGTAATGTGTGTGTATGTATGCTGAGTGTCAAGGATAGCTTTTAGAATTTATTTATTTTAAATGGCAGCTTTTGGAATTCAATATAAACATGTTCTGGTGCAAGTTAAAATTTCTCTGATGAAGAAATGAAAACTTGAGACAACACATCATTAGCCTTTTAAGTCTGAGAGACTTTTCTTTGCACCTCATCATAATTTTGATAGCTCTTTATACAGCTTTATATATTCCAGCTTTAACAGAGAAACATGGATGTTTGGGTAGTTGGCTGTTCTGCAACAGATAGGATATTTTCCTTTGCACGTGTGCTATTGTATTTCTGAACCCCTTGTCCTTCAGGAAGCGTAGTTTCACTTGGTGTCAGTGGTTTGTCGAGTGACTTAGAAAGAGATTTGAAGTGTGCTCTCTCTACCACAACTACCTGGCTGAGGGGACATCCCACCTAGAAAGCCGGTGTAGCTGCACTGCTGTTTTGATGAACATTTGTTTCTTAAGGTAGCTGCGTCTTCAGAGGTTTCCCTCTTTCTTTAGGGAGATCTTGCCCTAGGTTATTATGAATTGCAATGTTGTACTGCTTTCCTTTGGCCTGCTGAGCACTGTCATCTGTGGCTCTCCACAGTCTGGAACCTGCTGAGAAGTCCCTCTGTTTTACAACTGCATAAATGCCCTACCTTGGGCTGTTGGTCAGATAATGCAAATCACTTTGCCTCCTGTTGAGAGCATTGGGTTGAAATTACAGTCTAATGGTCCACTCTGCAGCCAAGGTATACATGATGAGGGGGAGCGAGCTTCCCCTGACCCCATTTGTGCTGGCTCTGGCACAGTTTGCCACCTAGCAGAAGCAAAGGCAGATGGTTTTCTGCTAGGTTAGTGGGACTGGTCTTGGGGACAGATTCCCTGGGCACCCGAGTGAGCGCAGCAGAGGTAGCCTTGGGCAGAAAGATGAAGAGGAGGAGCATCAACCCCTCTGGGTGGTTGCAGGCAGCCCTGATCAGCTCAGCCCTCCAGGGTAACATTGCTCTTGGATTTATTCTAAGCAAGCAAACACCTTGTCTCTTTTGGTCATTCTTCTTTCCTGGTGAGGTGAAGGAGAGACTCTGAAACCCTTTGCTTTTTGTTTTCTATGCTCTTTTATTATGCCTTAGATTATTCCTGGCCCTGTGACAATTTGTTCTGCAAGTTGTCAAGCAAAATGTGTATTTAAAAATAAATTACTCTAAAATTTTAATCAACTCTTTTTTTAGAAGGGAGTCTCATGTTTTTCTTTTGCATACGTCTAGTTTGCTGTGAAAGTGAGCAGCTGGGACTTTCTTGATTACTTCTATTTTTAGTGTCGTCTTCTTTACACCTGCACACTGAAGATCATGAAGTTTTCTTAACAGGGATTGAGAAATCTTTCAGCCCCCCTGACTCTTAGGTCAGAAGCCTGAAACAAGCTGGCTTGCTAATTGTGCTGTCTCAGTGTGCTTGGACTTTTTATGTTTGTCTAACGTTAGAAAAATTGACCGCTATTGATTTTCCTTGAAATCTAGTTCATCCCACCCAGTTGATTTGTAAGAGAACAAGAAGACAAACCAGGTGTGGCATGATTTCCAAGAACCTTGCTTTTTTGTCTCTAAGCCTATGAAATCCTCTCATTACCTAAAAATTAGATTTGTAAGTATTGAGTCATGCCTAGGCAAATGTTACCATGCAATCAAGGTTTGGTTTTTATCCGTTTTACTTAATTTCTGTTATGTAGAAGTCTTGTCGTCAAATTTATTCTTGATACATGTGCTACATGCTGTACCAGTTTGAGTATTTAATTGTTTCCAGTTTCCAGATGGGACTGCAAAATAAACTTTAAAGGTGAATCAGATGAGAAATGGAAAAACAGGGGAGATAGCATTTGAGTAAAGGCCGTGCTATTCTTATCAGGAGAATTAACCATAGTAATTCAGAAAAAGAACACATGAAAAAAAAGGTTGTTTCTTCCTCAAAGCTCACAGTTGCAGGACCCCACTGGAACATGAATTCAAACATTTCTTGCTCTTCGTGCAATAAAACCACAGGATTGCCTAGTAGCCTAGTAGTGTAGGTATAGGGTAGGGAACATACATGTTCAAATTCTTGCCATACTGTGTGGCCTTGGCACATCATTTAATCCCTGTATCTCTCCTCCATCTTCAAAATTAATTAGCAGAGTTTTGACGGATTTAAGATCGAAATACTATTTGTTTATTGTTTTGAAGAGTAAAGTAAAACTAAATTATTTATTTACATGTTTTATTTATATATGTGTCTATTTTTGACTTATGTATTTATGTCTCCACTTCCTTGTTCTGATATTAAATTGACACAGATATTCATAAATAAACAAAAAAGAAATTTTCTCTGGAAGAAGGATTTTGAGAGTGCTTCATCAGCACAGCTGCATTCAAATCCATTTTTAAATAACAGGAGTTAACGCCTGGATCCACTGAAAGACAGTGCTTATTCGTTATTGATTTCAGTGGGTCAGATATTTTCCTAAGATGTCTGCAGGCTGAAGAATGCTGCAAGTTAAGTGCCCCTGTTTTTGACTGCAGTTGGACTAGTCCTGCTTAATATCCTTCTGTTTTTCCAGATTCTTCAGCAGAGTCTTGTTTATTTTTCTTTTCAATCATGTTATTCTATGTATGCTGGAGTTTTACACCACAGATGAGCCATCAGAAACTGATGCCATATACTGTCTGCCATGTATTTCCCCAGGCTCTTACCTGGCTCATGTTGGCTTGCTGCCTCCCTTAAAGTTGGTCAGTGTGAACTCTGAGAAATTAAGTGTTGATTGAATGGATGGCTGCCAGTCTGGGTCTCCTACTTGTTGGGTACCTGATTATTTCAGTGGCAGAGAAAGACGACCTTTTCACGCACAGGATTGTTCTTTCAAAGCCTTTTGCACCAAGTGTGTGTTGGTGTTGAAGGTCCTACATCGCATCGTTTCCTCTGAAGCTATAGCTTATGTGCAGGGTTACTAATTCAGTGGGAGTACAAAGAGGATGTGCCATTCATAGTAAAAATAGAATCATCTCTCCTTTACATTTTTATTCAGTGTTAGAGGGTAATTCAATGCTCAGATACCAAAAGTACCCTGTGTTTCCTAAACCACGTTGTATTCCTCTTATTTCAGTTATAGAAATTTCCCAGTATGGAACTTTACTCCAACTTATGGTTGTTATTTTCAGCTGCTTAGCTACATCTTCTTGAGCAGTAGTTCCCCACCCCCTACTCTGAAATTGTCCAGTTCCAGGAAATTTAACTGTTTTAGCTGGTTGGTGTGTGTGTGTCATTCTTTGGTGTTATATGCTGTCTTCAGTTCAAGGCTTCAGATTGATTTGCTTCTCTATCGGGTTTTTACGTGCTGTTCAAAGCCCTCTGCCAGTCTGGGGATGCAGCTGTATGCTAATTTCCCAGTTTCTATAAAACACTGACAGGTCACTGTCGAAATACTTGGTCCACTTGCCATGGAGGAAGAAAGCTTCTGGGCTGGGATGGTTGAGAAAGGCAGGGTCTGGGCCTGTTGCTGTTTCTTGTTTCTTCTCAGCTCTTGGAGAGGAAGATCCTTTTCCTGAGACAGAGCTCTGATGTTGTTAGAAATGCAGCTCTGTCACATCATTATTTCTAATTTTTAATATGAAAAAGGCAAGTTAAAAGGGAATTTGTTAGAAGTTCTTGTTACTCTTGTTTTCTAAAAGGAAGGGTGAATTTAATCTTCATGTACCATATCTTCAGCTAAAAATTTTTAAAGGTTCTTTGGGCTAAAGTTGGATTTGACATGAGGACAGACAACAACATTGCAGTATCTGGGCAGATTTCCAGACCCTGATACTATTCACTTGATCTTATCTCTCCTGTCCTCTGGGTGTGCGTTTTTTCCAAGACTCTTCTCACTGCTCAGGGACACGTATTTTAGAACTTGACATTCCCAACTTGAAAAGAAGACCGACAAAAACTTCTTTAAGTGGAGGCTAAAGGACATGCACACCTTCAGGAATCCTTTTTTCTATTACGAAATAGAATACCCTGTTGACTCAATCACCTTTTTGGGGGTCAGAAATTATGGGAATCTTTCTAGCAATGCGCTTCCAGAAGACAAATTAATTTTTCTACCAGTAAGTAGTAGGGCAAGGATGGTGTCTATGCAGAAATTTGCTTCCCCACTTGCCCCTTCAATATTACAGCATTTGCTTTAGATATCAAGAAGGCAGGACTTCAGGGGCATTTGTTGAAAGATGTAGGGCAGTGTTATTCATGGTCCCAAATAAAATGTAGGAAGAAGAAATTCTTCTCTTGCCTTCCTGGATTTTTTCCTCCCAATAATAATTTGTAAGGGTAGCAGAGTCTCTTGCTTTTTCCACTCAGGCTCTTGTTTTTCGTGTGGTATGAAGAATGTTTTGCTCTTCTGAGGTGACCTCTTCCAAGGGTTTGCTGTAATTTTATATGAAAAGCACCAAACCCCTTTAGTCCTTAAAACAGAAACCCATTTTCTGTTTGTGTTCCTCTCGGTACTTTTTTAGTGATCCTTAGACAGTCCAGGATGTGTGAATTACTTGTTGACTTGTCTGCTTTGTTTTCTTCCTTGTTTGTTCCTTACTCCGCTGTTTCTTTGGACCATCCCAACCTTTTCTACTGAAGTGTTTTTCTGCTAGGTTTTATTCAACAGAATCTGCGTGGTTTCCCAATATGAGCCTTAATGAAAACAAATGTTTACGGCGTTTCCTGAACATTAGGTGAGCTGCTATCTTTAATTACGAAGGGCTTTAGAGATGGAGGAGGAAACCCACTGGTCTCATTTGCCTTATTGGCAACAAAGGGTCCTAGGACTGTTTGTGCTCAGCTCATTCATCTCTCTCTTCTTTGCAGACAAGTGAGACTTTCTGAGCATTTGAATACAGTTTATTCTATCAATTAGAAAAGAACAAAACAAAACCTGTCTCTTACATTGCTTAAATACCTATTAAGCCCATGAACGGAATACTAATTTAGGTGGTTCTGTATAATGAGCTCTAAATTTCTGAGTCATGTCGGCCATGGAACCTTTTAACGAGGACATGGAAAACCCCACAAAAAACCTAATGTCAGTCTCAGTTCCTTAATTATTTTAATGAGCATAGAAATGAAAAGCTCCAAAGCATTGTGTTGCAGTGGTTATTTTCCAGATTGAATATCAGAGGGAGGATTTATGAAGATTTTCAGATACTTTGCTGGGGTGGATGAAACGCGGAGCAAGAAGGTCTGAGCACTGGCAATGCTCAATGCCAGCAGCACATCTCATCAGCTGACAAGCCCTTGGGAGTTCTTCAATGGGATGAGATGAGCTGGCTTTTTGTGTTTCTCTCCCCCCACTC
>VYXH01012720.1:138518-150638 GCA_013397275.1 Burhinus bistriatus
TCCCCCCAACCCCCCCTTCCCCCATTTACGCCAGCACATATAAATCAGTGGTATTTAGCTGGTACAGAAAGGGGGTGTCACAGTGCAGAGTTGCACTCTACCAGCTTGATAGGTAGGCAAAGGTAATAGCTGAGGTGCATACGTGAGAGTCACTTACCCCTGGATGGGTGTCGCTTTGAGTTCATGTGGATTTTAATTAGGTGATGCAGTGATGGTAGGCACTACCTGCATTTCAAAACATGGCTATTACTTGAACGTCATTTATTCTTCCTTTGATACACCCACGAGTTACTTGATTCTGCTACACGGTCCCTCTAGAAGATGCTGCCGTGTGTGCAGTGGCAGCTTGTACGCTCCCCGTGCGTGGCAGAAGGTGCTCTGCTCATTCCTCTGGAAAATGTTATTACATAATGCAGCGCCCTGTCTGCTGGGGGATCGCCCCTCTGTTAGGAGGGCTGCATTATCGAGTCGCGTATTTTAAGGATATAATTCGGCATTACTTAATGATACGTGAAACGTAACTTAATGCGTTTATCGTCGTTTTAAATTTTCCAGCCACACACAATGAACATCCCACAGTGCAAGCTTCATTTTCTCTGTAGCCTCTATTATTTGTAAATGTGCTCATTTATACCAGGGAGAGAAAAATAAAGGCAGGGAACCTTGAGAAATGCCAGCTAATAAAAGATAAGACAGTTGTGTTTTCTGGTAAACAATGAACATAGTAAAACTGCTGATGCTACAGGCATCTTCCGTTATCGATGAAAACAAACTGCTCACTGACAGCAGCAGCAACCAGCCCCTGACTAGTGGCATCCCAGAGCCCCCCTGTGCCACGTGTTAGGTGGAATCGCTGGAGTTCCCATTGTGAAAGTTGCAGTTTTTGAAGGGTTTTGGGGTTGTTTCCCCCTTCCCCCCGCCTTTAAAGTGCTTTTTTTTTTTTCTTGCAGATTTATATTTCTTACAGGAAATAAGGGAATAGCTGTTCTTTTCTTGCAGATGGTATTAAAAGCCATAGCTATTTCTTTTGGATAACTGATTGCTTTAGCCATCTAAAGTCCCCCTTGATAACAGTTACCCCCTTTGATAACATCTGTGCTGCTCTGGAATAGCATTTCACATACTGTAGACCCTCACTGCTTCTCCTGAAGAGCCACCGCTCTCTACTGCATCCCACTGCCTGATGCAGAAATGACTCTCATTCCTCCAGGCCATGAACGTCCTGTGCTTCATGAGCAGATTCACTTCGGTATCACAGCTTCTGCACTGAGTTGCTCTTAGCACTGGGAAACTTGGGTTTAGCCCACATTTTTTCTTGTAACTGCTGTTACCCTACTGTGTTATGAAGCCAATTAATTCAGTTTTCCTATTTATATTGCTACGTGCACAATATTTGTAGACTCATTTCCCCCTCACCCCCGGATTTTTTTTTCCCTGAGATTCTATAAAGTAAGGTGCCATAGTTTTCTTTTGTATTTGTTGTCTAGACGCCCGACAAGTTGAGGAAGGGGAGAGTAGCACTTTGTTTTATAGTAGAGTTCAAATGATTCATTTAAACAATGATGAACCCTAGGTTTTGATACGTCTCACTTTCCATTGCAAGCTGCCTAGATCAGGAAGATTGGTGTTCTGGGTCAGCTATAGCTGATCCAAAGACTGTGCCTTGTGCATGACTTTCCTTCCCTAAATGGAACGGGGAGCATGGAAATAGTGCCAAGAAATACTTGTAGAGAGTTCCCTGCTAGCTGCTGAGAGAGGGGTGTAGAGTAAGAGCTGTCCTGACTTGTTGCTTGTCCCATCTTTAATTTGACACTCCTAATGCTGGGCGAAGACATGAGCGACAACAGCTGCTCTGCTTTGCATCTGCACTTTGAGGGTGATGGCACTCCATTGGTGTCATTTGGATTTAGAAAGCCTTCTTTAAAGGGCTTTTTAAAGGGCTGGAAAGAGTCTTAAACTCTCAGTTCCCTCAGAGGCATGTTTTGCAGGTATTACGGTGTCTGGTTCACCGGTTTGGTAGGATGGGTTCCTTACCAAGTCTGGCGGAGTGTTGAGTTTTGGTTTTTGATTGTTTTAAAGCTTTTCTTTCCCCTCAAGGAAGGGGAGAGGTACATAAAATGCAGTTAATTATGATGGTTTATTATCTCATTAAATTATGAAATACCTTCTGCAAAGCTTATTATAGTAATCTAAAAATCGGCTATTCATATTTCTGATCTTTGTCTCCAATCCTTGCTTTTTATTGCAGATTATATATATGTATATATGCATGTGTGTGTGCGTGTAGATGCATGTATAAAACATTGACTAAAGTTAAAACTTAACCTATATAGTTTAATTTTATTCAGTTTAAAGCTTTGTGAACCAGATCAGTCATGTCATGCTGGCTAAGGTCACGCAATGGCTATGAAGAGGGATATTGTTAGTTAGCCAGTTATTTCTAGTGTAGCTTCTGATCTTGCAGACTTACATAATAATGATGCATGGAAGAGCTGGAACACTTTTAAAACTGCCTGGCTGCGAGGAGTCCCTTGTGGGTGGGGAGAGCCTTGGTGAATGCACAAAAATAGAGATTAGCACGTTTGGCAAAACTCACACCTAGATTCTGAACCCTGTATGAGACCAGGGATGTCTCCATCTGGTGTGTTTTTAATATTGCCCATATACATTGAAAATGTGAAGTTGGAGTCGGTATCTTTTCCGAAGTATAGAATTTGAATATTTAGAGATGGAATTGTAGCTTAAATTTCTACCTGAGACAAAATCTGCCTCCTCTCCAGTAGAAAGCCATCCCAGAAAGACAGCACATCATGGACTTAGGTGGGCTGGGATCTAGGATAGCTTTAGAAGTGATTTTGGATATAGTGGTCCAAAATCATTCAAGTCTTACTGGTGGAGCTTTGCTGAGATTTCTAGATGGCTTATGTTAATTTGACTTAAGACGCAGCTCTTAAATTAATGAAGTTAAACCGACACAAGAGGCTGTATGGACAGGCTGTCTTTTTGATTTATCTGTCAACAAGGCACTGGTTTAACCTACTCTTAACCCATAACAGTCCACGTGGATTTGAACTGATTTAACAAAACTTATTTAATTAAATTGGGGCAATCTTGTGTTGCCAGCAAGGCCTCAGGAGAAGCATCTCTAGTTCTGCCTTTTGGCATTTTCTTCCCTTGGTAATGGTGTGATAAAAGATGCATTTATTTTATTTGTTGACTTTGTTGACTTAATTCTCACCTTCAAGCTATTAAGATTTCCTTTAGTGCTAAGGGCATTCACTTACACAACCCACTGTGGTTGCATTTGTTTGTTATTTTGAACAGTATCCCTAGCTACTGAACCCATAATTAATATAACTTAAAATAGAGAAAATACTCGGGGGTTTTATGAAATCCTCTACGTATTTGTTTACCTGTGGCTCAGTGGTTGGCCGGGTGTGAAAAGGATTGCATATTTTGTCAGATTTCTGTAGTTTTCTAATCAGGTATGTTGTCAGCTGCATTGCTGTTCTCTCCTCAGTTGTCTGGCCCTTGTGGGATTTCCATTTTATTTTCAGGTAACTTCCACTTTCGTGAACGTACCAACAGCTCTTTGCACTCCCTTGCAATGTTTTACTTTCTTTATTGCTCCTGGCCTTATTGCCTGCTTTCTGTTATTGCTCAAGTGCTCTTTCCAATTTTACTTCTTTCGTTCTTCGGCGAGGTTTCACGTGGTGTTTTCACCAATTGCCTTTCAGATGCACGGCTTTTGAGAGCTAAATGAACTGGTGCCGAGAGTTCATCAAATGTTCACTGGCAGTCCCAGCTGAAGTAATTGCCAATTTCTTGCCGTGCTTGTGTGGGAGCACTCTGCCACGACCTATTGCACGGCCATGTGGCAAACCGACCTCAGGTCCTCATCCGATTTAAACGTGCGTAGGTGCACGCACACACCATTTTTCATAGGATTTTAATCTTTCTGCCTGCCCTCCTTTGGTCAACATCTAATTTCAGCTTGGGAAGGAGACAGAAAAGCAAAGTGATTTGCCTGGGGACTTTCAGTAAATCACTGACCAGACGTTGGCTCAGTGCTGTCAAGGAGAGGCGGCATTGGGAAGCACCACAGGGTTTTGGACAGATTTACAAGACTGTGCTTAGTGAGGTGGGATTTCCTTGCTGAGAAGCCTCCTATCCCCCAGAGCCAGAGCCACAGGTGACCGGGCTGAGTGGACGCTACTGATGGGCTGTGGCAGAGGCAGTTTTGACTCCAGTGGGGTTTGAGAGATGGGCACGGCCAGCTGGAGAGATGGGGATGCCTCTCTTGCAAGGAGGCTATGTGAAAAAAGCAGATCTGGGAAGAAGTTTAAGCTTGGGTATGCAATCTGTTATGGAGGATAAGGCTGTAAATAACATAAAAGTGCTAGGATGCAGCGAGGAGCAAGATGTTGCAGTTCACATTTGAGACTAGGTGTAAGAGGTGTAGAACAGCCTGATGTGTGTATATACATATACAGTGGGAAGTACTTAAGTGCCAGGTTGAGTTTGTAATGCAATGCGGTAAGAGGAAGGCATCTCGCTGCCTGTCGCAGGGCAAGTTACCAGCAGGTTAAAATGGCTGAATATGGTCTTCTCTGTAAGTATGAAATTAATTATCAGAGTGTGTTTAGACTAATGGAGACATCTACTGAATGTGACCCTAAGGTTGTCGCAAGCACGTGTTTCTGGAAATTACAAGTGGCCTGATCTCAGGGCCTTCACTCCTGCTATCAGGTGTCCCCTCAGGCTGGGCG
Source organism: Burhinus bistriatus (assembly GCA_013397275.1). Classification (NCBI taxonomy): domain Eukaryota; kingdom Metazoa; phylum Chordata; class Aves; order Charadriiformes; family Burhinidae; genus Burhinus; species Burhinus bistriatus. Next base: position 143,288 of record VYXH01012720.1, read on the forward strand.
CTGGCAGGAGGTGCTGGCCAGACACAGCTGATCAGTGGCAGGCCAGGGCAGGGCAGCCACACCTCAAAGACACTTCCAGAGGAGCCCAGTGCGAGCCAGCATGCTGGCTACCACTAAGCAGGACACTTTACCCATGGGGCACCTAGATCAGCAAGTGCCCAGCTTTCATGCAGCGTTGCTGTCAGCATAGACAGCATCTGCGATGCCGTCCTCTCCTTCCTATTTTAAGCATGGGGCTTTGCTTATGATAGTACAGGGAAGAGTCGTGGGTGATCTGCTCATGGGGGCAGAAGTGCAGGAAATCAGACCTTGTCATTGCTTAAAAACAAACAAACAAACAAAACAACAACAAAAAACAAAAACAAACAAACAAAAACACCAAAACCCCCCACAAAAACCAAAAAACCCACAACCTAAACCCCCCAAGGTTATCATGTGAAAAAAAACCCAAACCACCCAAATTTGTCTTCTGTGCTGCAAAATATTCATGGAGACTAGGCTTCTTGTTGCAAAAGGGTTGACAGCAAAGGGGACTACACTGGCATTGCTGCCAGGCACGTCTTCCGTTCAAATTTTACAGTTCAGTAACTAATGTGTTTCTCAGTCAACTTAGGGTGATCTTAATGCAAGCTGCTACTGGAAAAGGCAGTGGTTCCCGCCTGTGAGTTCTTGCCACCTCTTTTGTGCCAACACCAGCACTTCTGTGCTTATGAAACCCAACCTGACAAAGAAAAAAATCAACCTATAAATTAATTTTCAGCTAGATTGACTTCCTCAGCCAGCTGATTATGGGGTCTCAGGAGCTCTACTGCTGGCATGAGCAGAGACGTGTCTGGAAATGAGGGGAAGAACATAGACCATACCTTTTTTCTGCAGCAGCCCTTGCTGAGATCAGTTTAAACCAAACTGAGCCCTTCGTTTAGGGTGGAAAGATGCAGGTGAGGTAATGCAGTGGTTTGTTGCTCCAGAAGGGTGTGGTCCCACTCCCTTCACCCTGGTCCTGCTTGGACGGTGTGTTCCCATCCCTTCCTGGTGTGAGTCTACAACGGGATACAGGACTAGAAGGAACATGACTTTTCCCTTCCACCATCAGCAAGCTCTTAGTTTGTCTGGGTTGTACCATCAAATGTCAGACATCCTGCTGCTCACGCTCTGCGTACCACCATATCCTAAGAGCAGAAGTCAGGAGGGTGTTAGGGAAGATGAAACATTGATACATCTTGCCCTTCTGTGAACAAAGTCTTCTTGGAGGAGCTGTATTTTTGTCACTTCCCAGACAAATCTATGGTGTGTACATACAGTTTGTGTGTGTGTTTTTACTATGATTACCTGGTACCAACATGAGTTTGATATGAACCTTATCTTTTTACTAGAGTTTCCCAGGGCAGGGGGGAGTGACACATGGGGCAGGAAGCAAGAGAGTATTGAGAATACCTATTACTGCAGGTAAAGAAAGTAAGTCAGTGGGGAAGGCTATAGATTGTGGTGGCACAGGAATTGTTACCATAGTTTCCATCCATGTCATTAGTTCCCAGCTACTTTATCTCGCGTTCAGGAGGACGAGAAAGATGGCGTGCTCTGGCAGTCCAGCCAGCCTCCACTCATTTGATTTAGCATCCCTCAAAGAGGAGATATGGGGTGAATGGCCCCTTTCCTTTTCAGGCCAGTTTGGCTGGTAGCAGGATGTGGCATGGTTTGAGAGAAGACAGGAACAGAGTTACCGGGACAATTGACGGCGTCTCTGTGATTGACTTGCAGGAATGGGCTGTTTGACTTCAGGGGAGGAAGCCTGGAGACAGTCGTGGTTTGCTTCCAAGAGAAACGTAATGCAAAAAATTATAATGCTGTAGGAAAAGAGAAGAGACCAAGAAGGGCAGATGGGACCTGCGAAAGTTTCTTTTATCTTCAGAATTATATAAGGATAGTACAGGTTTAACATCATGGAATATACTGATGTTTATTTTACCACCCCACCATGTTGTGTCGGAGCCCCCTCTCCCCCATTTGTGTGTAGTAATCTTTGTTGGTAAGATGGTGAATGTGATTGACAGGTATTTTATGCAAAAGTGATCAATTTGCTGCAGCAGATATAAATGTCTTGTGTCTTTTCTTTATTTTGTTCTCACTGTGTGTCTAAACGTTGTAGTTTTACAAGAGAAATGTTGAGTCCCTGGTAATAGCCAGATAGTAGAGGAGCCTTTGAAAGGCTGGCTCCATGGGAAGTGCAGGTATCTGGTTTCAGGGGTGGTGAAATTGCAAGCTGCAACCTCTGCAAGAGGTTAAAATGCCCACAACCTACTGACCGTGTGACTTTTATCACTTCCTGCCAGCAGATGGAAAATTTTATTCAAATGGTAGGGATTAATGAAGGACTTAATTGAACAGGAAGTTTTTCAGTCATTGAGATGATGACTAAAATGATCCATACACTGTTACTTCTGACATCTCTGCCAGAAGTAATCTCTGGCTTTCTGGCTAGTGCAAGTTGCTTTTAGAGTGAGGGTGAAAGACTGCGAGAGTTGAGGTATGCATGTTTTTCTGAGATTGGAAAACAAGAATGAAATGATCTGTAGAATAACTTTTTTTTTTTTTTTAAAAAAAAGCAGCACAATTGCAAAAAGCTGCTCAAAGGGAAAAGAGAATTTTCCTTCAGTCACATGGCTTTGATCTTGCATCCTCTTGAGTTTTAACAGTTGGTCAAATTACTAGGGAGGGAGCTGCTGATATGTTTAGCATTATTTGGCATATCATTCACCATTCAGGCTGAATCGGCAACTGTTTTGAAGAGGAATATGGAACAAAGGACAGCACTGAATTTGTCAGGAACCAGGGTTTTGGGTAGTGCCAGAAGGCGTCACACGAGTAAGGAAGTGGGAAGCTCTGTTGTCTGAACCATGCTGGTTTTGTTTAATGTCTCCTGGTTGGGAACTGAGAATAAAACAGGTTTTGCAGATGTCCCTCTGATGTCTGAGAACACTGAAAATGATACTAGAAGAATATTAAAGTTGCATGGTGTGTTGTGCTAAAAGTGGCTTTGACTTTGGTGTAATTAAATAGGGGGGAAACACTCAAGTTTTATGAAAATGGGCAGGTTTTAACATTCTGTAGGCTCCCTTCCATAGAGTTGGAAATCTTTTCGTAGTGCCAAAAAGGCTTTTGAAAAAAAGTATATGTGGTAGGTAGCACGGACCCTGTTACATGTAATTCAACACAGACAGAAGGATGGTGTAGCAGAGCAGGTGAAGTGAAAGGGGAGACCATTTTGTGCCCCCAGGCTTCCCCACACTGGCTTTACTGAGTATCAGAGTAATAGGAGGATTGCTTTGCCCTTCCACCTGCAGCAAGTCCAGGCAGCAGGACTTTACCTGTTCTTTGCCAGTAGGTGGAGACCGTGCGAGTGAATGGGAAATTACATCTTGCTTCCACTGTGGAAGGTGTTTGTTAGCGTGGAGTTCACCTTGTTTACCTTCAGCACATGGGACAGGGTTTAAAGTGGAAAAAAAAAAAGGGTATTTTTGTGGTCTTCTTGAAGAAGAGTTTTTCAGGACATAATACCCACTCAGACATCTGGTAATGATTATTAAAAAGCAAGCAAATGTGAATGAGGTCCTCCCCCCCCGCTGCCCTGGTTTTGCATTTTAATTTTCTGGCATGTGGTGATGCTCTTCTCTGTGCAACAGCATGGCACAAAATGGCAGGCCTAGCCTAAAGTCACTCCTTGGTGATGTGGTTCCTGTAGAACTTGCTGGTATGGGGTGGTGGGTTTGGCTTAAGCTGAGAAGTAGGAGTCTTGGGTCATGCTACCAGAAAAGAGGGGGAGCGACCATTTCTGAATGGACGGACCAGTAACCCAAGTCTCCATTTGCCAAGTACTTCTGTAGGTATCTGTGCTCAGCTGTGCTTGGTAAGCAGCTTGCAGGGCACCCCGGCGAAGAGAACCGAGTAGCAGATGTAGATGAGAAACACTGCAGAAGATGAATGGCTCCAGAGCATGGTGCAGGAGGCAGAAGCAAACTGCATAGGAGGGAGCGTGGGGAGGAGTCAAAAGCTGTTGAAGCTGACTGGTACTGCTAAAATAAGCGCTCATCAAATGGCACTCAGTACTGATTCGTACTAATGCAGTGACTCCCACTGTATCTTAGTCCCATAGAGTTAACTTGCCTGTCTTTTCTAGTATCGTAAGCTGTCTCTAGTGAGCAATCTCTGCAGCATGCATAGCCTGATGAACAGCAAGGAGAGAGATGTATCCAGGACACAGCCCCCTCCAAAATGGACTGCTGCCATACATTCCTGTTTCTTGTCCCTTCTCGGTGTGGATGCTTTTGCATTACTATGCACGTTTGTAGCCTGTGTGAGCATATCTGAGCTCGCCTAATTGAATGCTGTTGGCTGTGGTGGTGAAGGTGTCAGCAATAACCAGGACCGTGGGAGGAGCATTGTAGGACCCACAGTCAAGTCTCTGCAGTGTTGTTGTTAGATTCCCATGAAGCTACTCCAAAATGGGATTTTTAAAGAACCACTGCAGGACAAAGGAAGGGTGGCACCTGTCTCTATTATTCAGAAGGATCTCTTCTGCCATCTATTGCTATGTACAGCTCACCACATGCCCAGGTGGAGGAGAAAAAAATTCCTATCCAATCTCAGGTGGGACAACCCTGGGGAAAGTGGATTTAAAAGAGCTGTTGTCTTGCTGAAATAGATTGTCCAGATCCTACACTTGTAGAGGAATAAGCCTTTGGACCTGGATTTTTGGACAGTCTGTAGGACAGTTGCTGTAGTGTGATCAGGAAACAAAGGCAGATATACTGTAGGAAAACAGCTTCTTGGGAGCTTCATTCAGCTGCCGTATCCTCATTTGGTCATGCTACCACTGCTGCTTCTCCCTGGGCAGCAGCTGATAAACCCTCCTGTGCTTGCCACAGCACATGGGATGGGTGGAAGTGTTTGAGTAGTTGGTAGTAATTAAGGTACTCAAATGTAAATCAGCTTTTCTACAGCTGCTGAAGGCTAGGCTGGAAGCATCCCATCGTTGAGATGCTTGAAGGTAGATCTGTGGTTTCATAATTGTGTTGTGCTGGAGTTGCGCCTTGGTAACCCAGGGTCCTGTTTTGGTCTGAACATAAGAGAGCTTGTGACCCTGTGTGCAGCACTGCTTGTGACCCTGTGTGCTCCTTCATCAGGTCCAACTAAAACTAGTTGCAGCAGCAGGATAAGAGGAGACCCGTGTTCCTGGAGAAGGGCTGCAAGCTTGACTACACTTTTGGTTTTTTGGGTTGTTCCTTGTTCCTCTTTGCTTCTGTGTATCCTGAGGTCTATGGAGGGGACTCAAGTTCATGCTGGGAAATCCTCCTGCTACATCAGGGTAGCATCAAAATTCCATGTCCACCATGGATGTTTCAGGACAAAAACCCAGAGCATTTAGTACCCAGCGTGATTCATCCCTTTCAAGGTTATGTAGACCACTGAAACACCTGAACTGCCTGGATCCATAGTGGAAATCTGAATGCAGCATTAGTTTTCTAGAAATTCTTCTATACCATCTAGTATGGTCTTCAGTCTAGCAGGCAAGGTCTGTGTCCCTATGTCATTGTGGCTGCTTGTATATGCAAGGCTCGTATATGTGGCTGGAATTGTCCTGTTCCTCCACTGTTAACGTTGTGGGGGGTGGTAAACAGTGCTGTCTTGTACATTCTTGTAACAGCCAGCTATTTCACTTAGTGGGTATAAGTATCTCTGCTGCATGAAGTGAGGCAGTTTCAGAGACTGCAAATACCTTCTTGTGATCCATCAGCATGGTCAGGAAAAATAGGTGATTCCAGAATTGACAATAATTTGAGTAGTTTTTAGTAAACAGGTTTCAGGTGCCAGCTGTCCTTTGAACTAGTCATTAAGCATATGAGCTAGTTCAATTATCATTCATTAAATGTCATTCCCAAGCACCTTTCCATTGTTTGCTGGAGAAGGAGGTTCTCAGAAACCATTTCCCATTTAAAACAAATACAAACAACAACAACAAAAACAAACACCAAAGGAATATATGCATCCCTTCATTGTAGCTAGTTTTAGAGGAAGAAGTGTTATTTATGGAAACGTGCCCTGTTAGGCTCAACAATCAAGGACTGAATGGAGATGGGCTTAGTATTTTACTTTGATTTGTTCACTTGAGAATTTAAGGATGGTTTAAAATTATATTATTAATTTAGGCCCAATTTTAAATTTTTGGACCACAGAAGGTAAAGAAGATTGAGTGAACAAAGGACTCAGTAAAAATAACTTTTGAAAAATGTTGCATTCAACCTTACTGGAATGTTTTATTTACTGAAAATTAACCCAGATTCTTCTAAGCAGATGGCAGGTTTAAGAATTATACTTCTACCTAGTAATACAGGTCTGGATTGTGGCTTAGATTACATGATTTTGCAAATCATTCTGAAGGAGTCATGTCTTAGAGTGACTACAAGCTTTGCATTGGTTACCTGCATGTGGTGTCTGCATGGGTGGGAGCGACCAGGTCTCTTACCCTGTAGTTCCTTCCTGCTACAAACAGGTGTGGAGACACAGGTGATGATTGAATCTCGGTTTCCACTACTGCAAACTTGCTGGCAGTAGTGACCAAGCTGGCATGTTGTTGAAATGGGCAACAGATGCCACTGATATGGGCAGAAAATACTACCCCAGAAGCTTAAGCGGATGTGGAAGAGGAAATGCCATTCAAAGGACTCCTTTGTATGCCTGCTTTCTGCTCTTGGTGAGGTGCCATTTATTCACCTGACGTTGTGTACTTGGGACACAGTGGTTACAGTGGTATGTGAATTCATACACATAGAAATGCTGCCTAGTACTACCAGAGCTAACACTTAAGTATGCTCCAGGGAGAGCCAACAAGATCTTGTATTCTGAAGGCAATTTTCCCCCCCCCCCGTTTTTTTGCTTATCCAAGTAATGTTTACCCTCACAGTTGGGGAAACAAAATTTGTTAAATTAAAGTTTTGGCAGTGTTAATGTAGACAACTTGTTGGTTTGAATTCTGGAGCCCTTTTCTCATGAACTGTTGATCCTCTAGAGGGTTACTATTTGGAGTGAATGTCTTGGGCTTGTTCTTGGGATTGAAAGGGTGAAATATAGCTTAGCTATGCTTCCCGCTGGCACATGCAATAGTGATAAGGATTTCCCAGTTGTCCTGTGAAGAATGATACCTCCAGCACCAAGTTTTGCATGCTCACCTTGGGCTTGCCTGGAAGTGCCAGTCACGTGGTTGATTTTGTTTGAGCTGGAAGTTACACACTTGATAATCATCTGATCTGCAGCAGATGCCTGGCTATTAAAGCCTAAATTACCTTTTTTTTTTTTT
>VYXH01012720.1:150765-183580 GCA_013397275.1 Burhinus bistriatus
AAATGAGGGCAGAACATATCTACAGCCTATCACTTTCAGATACGTTTGCCTTAATAAATGAAGCTGCACACACAAACGAATCTTTGCATACAGGCATGTTGTGTGCTAGATCGAGTGTCATGTTGCAATTAAACAGTGCAATTAAACCAAATGTGTAAATTGCATTTTGACTCTGATGGGAACAAAAGATGGGGTGCTTCAGACCTGATCCTGATCATGGTAGGGACAAGTAAAACTCAGAGACAACTGTTTCACCAAGCCAGCAAGTGTCATAGTAAGGAAATAAATAACCCAGGTACACAGCAGAGGGGAAACTATAATGATATTAGCACAGAGTGGTCAGTTCAAAGGCAAAAAATTGGTGAGCTAGAGCGCCTGTCCATGTCAGAGCCCTCCATGTAATGGGTGCTAGCGGCTGACGGAAGGACAGCCCTAACGCTTAACTGTGACTCTGTGTAGCTGTATGGGATAGTCAGGCTGAGACAGCAATATGGGAAATGTCCCACAGAACTTAGCTCAGCTTTATCCATGCAAGGACAAACCCCTGAATGGAAAAAAGTAAATATACGGTGCACTGAATTTCTGCTTCCCAGATTGAGAGGTGTAATACTGAAAGAGATCTGGGAACTGCAAAGCCTGACTGAGCAATAACAAGAAACGCAAACTCCCCCTGTTTAAAGATGGGTTTTGATAGAGCATGGTTCCTCAACAGCTAGCCTTAGATCAGGCAGTAAGCAGGTCTGTATTCTTAACTATCTATGCAGTGTTTGGTGGAAACTAATACCAGCTCATCACCGCTAGTTAGTAGTAGCGATTTTAACGTCATAAAAGTAAGTTTCTACAAATAATTACGTTGCAGTTTCTCAGGAGGAGAAGTGACAAAAACAATGTAACCAAATACAGATGCTGCTTTTAGAAAGACAGAGGCATAGATTGCTTTGCTTTAGCTTGCAGGCTTCTTGCTAGCAGCTCAGAAAGTGAAAAACACACTGCATTGAAAAGGGAAATGGGAATTAATCAGAGAACAGTGACACTCAAGCAGCTACTTAAGCTACTGTTCCCTATATAGGAAATCTAACTGTAGTAGTGCCGTTATATTAAAGAACAACAAACATCAGGCAACCGAAAAGCAGGAAGCAACAAAGGCAAAAGTGAAGTTCAAGAAGTAAGAAAAAGGTGGTGAGACCAAACAGCAAACAAATTTTGTAGTATATAACAAGCGGGAAGTTTTGTGAAAACCTGCAGATTGCTGGAGATTAGAGAATGTTTGAAAAAGAGAGTTTGTTTTGCAAGTCTGTTCCCAGTTGAGATGCTTAGGTATGAGGACAGCCTCTCAACCCCGGAATTTATTATAAGTAGATTAGTATGAATACATATATATTATAAATTAAATTGTTCATATTGTTCTTTGTGTATGTTTTATAGTACTTATGCTCTGCTTTCACTTAGGAGTTATGGAGTAGTAAAATGAAAATATTCAGATTTTTGTACTGATGTACACCTAAATCTCGCACTGAGCTTTGCTTTGCAAAGACTGCCTTTGTGTAGTAGGTGTTTTCTTCCTAAATGTGTCCTTTCCTACAAGCTGAAGGAATAGTGCTAGGTTTATTCTATTTTAAAAGACATTTCTGAAGTATTTTTTTTAACTAACACACACCATAGTGGTTTGCTTCTAAAGAATGCAGTTTGCTTAAAATATTCAACTAAAAATAAATTGCAGTCAAGAAAAGCTTCAAAAAGTATATTTTGTGTTGGAGAGAAATATTTCCTAGCCTAGTCTGAGTTTGTACACTCAGGATATTTTTGTAGTGGAGTTTTGGTCTCTGGCTGTAATGCGCTGTCTCGGACCTGAAGAGGAGAGAAGCATACTAAAAGGAGGTGAGGCTTCCTTAGGCTGAGGCTTTTTTGGACTTTGTGTCATAGGTAGGTGTTTAAAGTCTCTCAAAAGCAGTAGAAGGAAAATAACATTCTGTTGAAAGAAGGGGAATTACTACTTACTTTTAAGTAGTCTGGATATTTCTGGCTGCTGTTGGGTGTTTGCGTGATGTTTAGATGTGGTACTGTTTTGAGTTCTTCCCTCATCCTTTTCCTTCTTGCAAAGTTTTTTCTGTTTGCATATTTGCAAGTCTTACATAGCATATACCCTTTCAATGAGGACAGAGCGAGCAGTTTATTTTGAGGGTGCAAACAGGATTTTTGTTATTCATTTTGCCACTTACGCCAATGTGTCTTCTGTTGCCAAATGCATGCTAAATAGGTCATTCCAGGACAAATTATTGCATTAATAAGCAAAGAGCAAAGCCACACTGGTGGCGTTACGTGTTTATTACACACAAAAGGTCTTTCTGAGCACTTTTGTAACTTCCTTACCTATCCTGCCTTGCTCAGAAGTGGTGTGTAAGTGAGTATAACTGGCTGCTACGCTTGATCTGATGTAACCTCCTTTTTTGGCAGCAGCTTCATACTTACATTGGATTAAGTGTAATTTGAAACCTTACCCAAAATAATTGGTTTTATGCTTCTAGAGGTTTTCATGGGGACACATGAGGTTATTAAGATGCATACACTCCTTCACAAGGGAACAGTTTTAAGTTGTTGCCTGTGTTTTGGAGTGTATATGATTTTCCTTTGCTGGCCCACCTTTGAAATTGGTCATCTTTACACAAATCTGGAGCAAAGGCTGCTTAAAAGCTTGGCTTTTGTTTCTTAACCTGGGTGCCTCTGCTAATGTGTTGTAGCTACAGAGTAGCTTGTTTCTTGCTCAAGGCTCGTTCTGTACACCCTCAGGCATTGAAGTAGAAGCCTGTGGAGCGCATGTCTATCCATGCAAAGAACAGTAGTTGTTGCAGAAACCTAAAGGATGCTGCAGTCACAAAGGGGTGCCTTTCTTTACTAGTGTTCATAAATAGAATTGGTGATGCTTACGCCTGTAACTGTTTTGGGTTTTTAATAAAAAATGGGTATTTCATAAGGAGCAGGCTTGTTCTTGTGGCGCTGCTGAGTTCAAACCAAGCAGGAGGAAGTACAGCAAACATCTACAGAGGTGTGACAGGAGAAGCATCTCAGACACATCTGACCATACAGCAGCAAGTCTCCACACCCTCCCCAGGAAGCGGCCAAAGTTCACGGTCGCAGCCTGAAGCTGGGTAGAGGGAAGGTCTGGCATTTTCACTGTCCTCACTGAAATGAAGGGCGCCGCAGGAGCATCGTGGGTAGTGAAGAGCCAGTGATGCTGCCAGGCCAGGCTGTGTGCCGTGCAGGAAGTGGACAAGCAAAATGAGCGGGGAGTTGTTTGTACTGGCAAAGGACAGCTAGCCGAGAGTGCATTTTCAAAGACAGACCGAACCAAAAGTACTTTCAATTCACTAATTCATTTCACATCTATGCTGAACTTCAAGTCATTCTGTAATCCTCTTTCAGTTCTCTAGGGACTGATAATAGGGATGCTGCAAACAGCCCTGGCCGATCCTTACTGCAAAGGGTTAATTTTGAACCGTGAAACAGGCTTAACCTTTACTTTTTCGGATGGTGATGGTTGTGGAGTCCTCCTCCATGCTTATCTTTGATCACATGAGATTTGAGTAGGTAGTTTCAGAGATGCGGTGAGTGGATAGTGTATGTTTTTAACAGCCAAGCTAAGGAAGCACAAAAATGGGGAAAAAATCACTGTGCAGATGAGAGCAGCAGGCAGGGCTGCTTGCTAACCTTTATAGTCTGTTTTTTGGTGAGAGAGCGTACGTTTTGTGCAGAACAAAAGGCAACATAAAGCATTTTTCTCTGGCCACATGTGTGGTTTTGGTGGTAGAAATGTAGATGGTTGACATTAAAGTCCCATTCATCCTGTGCAGGAGTCCTCCATCTGCTTGAAGGAATAGAGTTTTGCAAGGCAATCTGAGTAATTTTGGGAATATACAGGCGGATCTATACAACACCTTCATTCTGGAAAGATAATTGTTCATAGATATGAGGAAATACGTGTGTTCAATTGCCTTTTAGTTCCAGTTGAGCAATTACAAGCACCGTGATAAAAAAAAAAATTATGAACACCATGCTATATTTGCCATTAAGGAGATGAAAATAAGCAGTAAGAATGGCTGATGTTTCCTGTTGTTTGGGAGGGTAGGAGTTAGATGGTGAGGACATGGACAATTTTATGTGGAGTTCAGGGAGAAAATTGCTGATGTTACTTTTGTTCTCTGTTGTCATTAGGGGGCATGTAGCTATGTATACAAACACTGCTGGGAGTTAAATTTTTATTTTTCTATTTTAGCCACAAAATTGTGGAATTTTAAAATACGGTAACAAACCTCGTCTTATCCAACTATTTAAGTTTAATATCCATGAAAAAGAAGAGGTTTGCCAATTATGTGTTTCATCCACACTGAACGATAACTGTGCTTTCCTCAAGTCATAACAGTCAAGCCTGCTGTGGAGTGACAAGACCTGGCTTTTACTTCAGTGTTACTGATTTGTGTTTCAGTTTGACATTATGTAAATACTCTGCTATTAGGGAAGAAAATGACATAAAATTGCATCCTTTCTCAATGAGATTTTAAGTTCTTTCAGTAGCTTCTCTCCTTTTTGAAGCTATAATAAAGATCATAATTAGAATCCCAGTTGCTTAAGTGAGAAATTAGCATGTTCTTAAATGCTGAGTGGAGTCAGGTTCCCAGCGAGACCCCCTCTGGGTATCTGTCCTGCCCCAAAGCGCTTTCCCTAATACCAATTTGCGTTCTAGACGTATTAAAGAAAATCATATTCATTGCTGCCTACCAGTTAATCAGAGCCTTCAGATAGGCTTGAAATAATTTGCAACCTGACTGCCAAAACCACCTGCAACCCATCCGTTTCCTACAGCCGTACCCGGGCACGCTCTGAAAGTTATCAGAGAGTGTCAGTCCATAGCCCAGCACTAGGACTGTGCCAAATTCACTCCATGCATTACAAATTTGTCACAAATACTACCTAACCCCACCCCGGACCTCCTTGCTTTACTGTCTTCTAGGCTGTGGCCAAGGGAACAAAAATCTAATGGCTTTTACCTGATAGCTTCCCTGTCAAAATTATCTTTCCCTAAAGGGTTTGCTTTGTTTTTGTAGAACTGGGCACTAACATAGATACCTTATCTATTAATATATATTTTACCATGTAAATAAGCGTCTAGCAGATTGGAATAAATTAAAACTTTAATGGGGCTAAAATAAACCTCATTTGTAAATTAATTAAAAACAAGAAGCAAAGAATACTAACACTTAAAAAAAAAAAAAAAAGACATTTTCATGGTGCAAAATACAGATTTAGTTTCCAAATAAGTGAATGGTAAACTGTAATTGTACGATGTGCAAGAAAATACTTGGAACATATGAAACAGCAGTCACAGATTTTGTAGTCAAGATGTTCCCTTTCTGGTTTTCTAAATTGTCGCAGAAAGAAGATACCAAAGGGGAAAGCAAATAAAATACTATCTTCTTAATTGACCCAGGTAGGGATATAATATTGGTGGGAGATGGATTCGGATCTCTCTCTCTTTTAAACAGTGAATTTTTATGTTCTGATGTCTTTCCTGTAAGTTCTGCCTAACGTGCTTCTGATATGCTCTTGTTTCCACAGGCCAAGGCTGCAAGCACAAAGGAAGTTTGCTCAGTCCCAGCCAAACAGTCCCAGCACAACTCCAATCAAGATAGTGGAGCCGTTGTTACCCCCTCCTGCCACTCAGATTTCTGACCTCTCCAAAAGGAAGCCCAAGACAGAAGATTTTCTCACTTTCCTCTGTCTTCGAGGTAGGAGTCTTGCAGCAGCCTAGGGGGACAGGCTCATTCAAAGAATGAGCCGTAGCACTGCACACCGAGTAGTAGCTAGACAAATGTACTGGTGCTACACTTGAATATATTGTGTGCATTTCAACTCTCAGCAATTTGACTGCATCTGCAGCAGGAGTATTTTTGTTCATGGTTGTAAAGACTATAAAATGAGGCTGGTAGTAGTGCAAAAGGAAATTTCTTTTATGCTTAGCAATCTGTTATCCTTGAATGGGTTTTTGTCTAGCTCTCTTAAGTCCTCCCCATCCTCCTTTGTTTTGTCTGACTATAAACTGAAGAAGTGCTTAACTTGCCTGAGTACTTGTTCCTGCAAGGGGAGAAATCTGGTTGGAAATTCCCCTTCTCTACCTACTCACTGTCCTTTATTGTTCAGTCTGAGTGAGGCTTTTCATCTGACAGTTGGTGGAGGGGTTGCCATTGTTCTTAGCTGCTCCAGAAGCCGGATTGTTCCCATGGTGATAATTAAAACAGGTGAGCTCCTCCACTCTGCAACCCAAGTGCAGATGAGGCATCTGAAGTTGTACAGAAAGATACCCAAATTGTCTCACGGTAACAGGTGCGTGAGCCTGTCTGGAGCGATATGTTGTGTGTCTGGGATCACTGGTCTGTGTCTGCAAGCCTGCATGTCAGACTTGGGGACCTTAGCATAAGATACAGCTGACTGTCCAGATTAAGCTAATGAAGGAGGAGACCTTACCTGAGTGGTCATTTTTCTTGGGACTTTCCATGGCCCTGTGTCCCAAATCATGTACTGAAGATAACGTATTTCAATTTAATCTCCCAAGTGTCGTATTAGCTCTTGTGGTATGTTTCTCTTTCAGCAGGTGCTCCCCCAGCCCCTTAGTTAGTTGGTGCTCCATCCTTGATGTGCTGGAACGATGCCTCTTGCTGTTGTTTTGTCCCATTACCTGCTGAAAGAGTGTGCATTTGCTACAAATAGGGCTTGTCTGCAAAAGTCTTACCTAGTGGATTGAATCCTTCAAAGCTTGTGTTTGAGTTCCCCTTCCCAGTTCTGACTTCTCTGTTGCATCTGCGAGCACCACCTGTAGCTTACTGCTGAGGCTTTCTCACCTTAATGCAGCATGGTTTGATTTCTTTTTTCTTCTCTTCTGTGAGATTTCAGGCTAGTGGTAGCTTTAGACTGGTTGCTAATACATCTGTCTTGACTCTGGTCCAATATGGAGCCTCAATCTTGCTGGGACTTCTGGTAAAGCGGGTGGGTGGAGGGGATGGAGGGGGGGTGGTTTGCTAGCTTTTGTGTTTGTTTAAAAGATTGAGAGGAGCAGAATCTAATGGAGTTTAAAGTGGCATCACAGTCCTCTGAAATTTAATCCGTGGAAATGTATTTCTAATTTAGTCTGCTGAGAGGTTGATCGGTCTGTTGGCAGTGTGTCACTGCTGTGATCTGGGCCAACTGCCACAGTTGTTGGTGGGAAAATTCAGATGGTGGGGGGGTGTGTATGTGTATGTGTGTGAGCACACATGGCTGCATTCACACACTTGTTTCCACTGCTTGCTAACTAAGCATGTGTTATTTATAGCTTTGAAGGCACTTGCACTCAAAGAAAGGCAACCTGTGTGGGGATGTGACTTATCTCCATTTTTATTTCCTACTGTCTCTTAGTATTCTGCTTTAATAATGCAAATGGGAAGCACGGGTACTTTTGTCCTATTCCAGTGCTTCATTCAGAAGGTTTGGTTGTTTTTTTTTTTTTTAAATTTTTTTATTTTAATCAGTGGCTGTTTAGCTCTTGCACCTGTAATTTTCTTCTTTGTTATTCATCTGTAGAATAATTGATGTTTTGTACTGTCAATTAAGAACTTGTAATTCATTCCTAATTTCTTCAGTATGCAGGAGTACTCATATATTTCAGACAACATGTGCGTTCAGACGGCAAGATCCCAATTACAATTATTAGAAACCACAAGGGAAAGTCTGCTCTGAGTGCCACACATGGCATGTTCTTGGTCTGCTTAAACAGGCTGAAGAAAAGCAGAAAGGGGAAGCTATCAGTTCTCTGTTTCAGCACCTCCACAAAGCTTATTGCTCCATCACCCCTCTGTAAAGCCTGAAAAGAGACAGTAAAAACAGGGGGGCAGAATCTTCTTGGACGTCTGTTACCTGGGTGCGGTCCTGTGGAGGAGCAGGAGGACGGCTGTGGCTTGGAGGGAGAGGGAGTGGGGTTGATGACATTGCTATTTATCATGGTTCTGGCCTTGGTGTCTGAACTGCTGTGTCCTTCAGGAGGCTCTGGCTGCCTGAGATTGTGCCTGTTTAGTCCCTTGGGTGGTTTAGCTCCAGATGGTGGTGGTCTCTCTTGATGTGCCCATTGGAAAAAAGGAGGTGGAAGCTGGCTCTTAACATGCTTGCAGGGAGTACATGTAGCAGCGTGCTGGTACATCCAGCTCCAGAAAGGTCCTGCAAGTGGCCTTCCAGGGCACTGGCAGGCTTGGTTTGGTCCTGCTCTTCTGGTGGTACCCAGTGAGCCTGGAGAGGGAAGAGCCAGTAGCTTAAACCCTGTGTAGGGAAGACTTGTGATTTTTTTGGAAGGAGTTTGTTTTGGTTTTGAACCTCTGTGCTATTATTTATTGAAGTGTCGAGGGATTCAAAATTGCTTGCATGGTGGGACATGTGGTTTTTCTGATTTCTGTCCAGATATGTCTGTCCAGCCCTGGCAATTTGCACTTTCATAATGAAATGCGATACACAATTACATGGAAATAAAAGCACAGCACTTTGCGAGTTGTTTAGTAGTAAGCGTAGTAGTGATATGAGCCAGGACAGTAAATCCCCATGTTTGTGTGTGTGTTCGTGGGTTTTTTTTGTTTTGGTTTGGGTTTTTGTATTTTTTTTAAGAGGCGGGACTCTTAGGTCCTAGTCCTTCAAAATGCTCTGATGATATAGTCCCTGCATTCATGGTGAAAGCTTTTCTTCAGCAAGGGAGTCTTCTCCAGGACCAGTGTGAAAGCAGCTCTGTCGTCATATCTCTGTCCTTGTCTCGCCGCATCCAGTGGCAGTGTCGGAAGCATGGTGTAAATTCACAGCACCATGTCAGTGTGCACTTTAATTTTCTATTTTTAAGCAGAGAAATTTAAAAATCCCAGTCACTGCTAGAAGTTCACTCTTCAGTACTCTGGGGGGTTTATTTTCGTGGCAGCAGCTGAATTCTGTGAGTGATGGAGCAGTACTATCGTGACAATGTGGAGGAAAGACTTGACATATGTAAGGTCCTATATTTAGGAAAAGGAGTCGCATATACCTGGCCTTCTCCTATGTTTCAGAAAATCTAATGATTCAAATCACATTTGTTTATTTATTTATTTATAGCATCCTGTAGTTTCAAAGGGAGATAATTTAACCAACATGACCTGCTTGGTTTCATTATCCAGAATGCTAGGGGCTTTAGATGTATTTTTAATTAGTTTGTTGTTTGAACCCTTGATTTGATAATACAATGTACTAATTACTTCTTTAAAGGTAAGCGGAGCAGAATGAAAAAATCTGTAACAGATGATGAATGTCTGAGCACCCTGGAATACATACCACTGACCAGACTGGACAAGGCTTGCCTTCTTTCTATTTTTTTTTTTTTTTTTTTTTTTTTAATTTTTAAAATTTTTTTAAATTGTGACCCAGAATTTCTAACACAAGAAGGAAGGGAATAGCACAGATATCTCTGAAGTGTTTGTCTGCACCGTTCTTATCTTTAAATAGCTTCTTTGAAGGAGCCCATATGCCCTTTGCCAGAGCCATAATTAGTATCTTTCAGCAGCATGCGTAAATCCAAGTGTGTCATCTCCGTGCAGTTGTACAATGGCTTTCACTTTTACTGTATTTTCTGCCTCTGATCAAATTTTTCTTACTAGCTTCTGTTACAGTGCATTTAAGTTACCTTTACTCTCTATAATTATTTACAGGTTAAAAATACTGCGAGTGGAATAATACAGGGCTAAAGGGGGAAAAAGAAACAAATCCCTGTGAGCAATGGATCTTTGGCAAAAGGTGATAACAGGAAGGCTGTGATTAGGAGCCTACATTTTAAGAAGTTTTCCCATGATCAATTTTCTAATTAAGCCGGGCCTCTGGGAGTTACATGCTAGAGAATTTCAGGGATTCCTAAATAAAGATGGTTTAATTGAGATCTCACAAATGGAGCTTTCAGGCTCGTCTAACAACGGTTCCACAAAACGTGTGACTGTTAGCTTTCTTTGAGTACTGCACTGACTTAACAATATGATGATTTCTTACAATTGGGCAAAACCAAAATAGAAAATCTCACTATAGCACACTTGTCCAAACTTAAGTAACTTCAAAATCTCAGTGCCATGGTCCCCTTATAGTTTGCTCTTAAACAGGTGTTTTGCTTTAAACACCTTATTTAGTTCATAGGCTCGGGGGCCTTGGATACCAGTCTTCTCTCTTGTGTCTTAATAGGAAGTATTGTATTGTCTGTGCCAGTAGATACCTACAGAGATTTTTCCATTACACAGGAGAGGACCCGAAAACGAAACCTTGGGAACTCTTAATTTTGGGCACGTTAGAAAATTACCATTAATTTGCATAGCTTCTAACAAGGCAGCAGGTACGCTTTGCCTGGTAATTCAGTGTCAATAGGTACACTGCCCTTTATAAGAGCCAGTTACTGCATCGATCACATTCTTGAAGTCCCAGCCTTCCAAGGGAGCATGTTGCCACCATGGAGCCATGCGCACCAGATCAGAGTGAACACGTTAAATAGCACAGGAACTTGATTAGGCTGGAAGCAAAGCATTGAAATGCTGATGCTGTCCAAAAATGTGGGCTGCTTTGCAGTCTAGGTTAGGTTTTATAATTCCAAAATAATGCTAAAGCACTGTGATAATTTGTTTAAAATACTGGAGGAAGACTTTTTATCAATTTTGTTGTTAAATCATGTAATGTTTGAGAAATTTTAGAATGGATTGAAAACAAGAATAAACTTCAGGGTGTCGAATCTTAATTGCACAAACCATTTAATAAAAATAAGTTTGCATTTAGCAACTGTAATCTCACAATTTTGAAATTCTTTTTTTAAAGTTAGGAGTAATATTGAATTGTAGAAGAAGTATATCTCATACATGCAACCATTATGTCTACCTGTGGAACATGCTGCTGTGGGCTGATAACTCACTCCTGCAGTAATTTAGGGTAAGAGTGATTTAATCAGTGTTGGCATGGAGAAGTGGATATGTGGCTTCATAGTGAAAAGCACATGTATGAAGTACGCAGAAGGAGCCTGGCAACCAACACCGTGGCATTATTCCTTCCCAGGGGATGGGAGTGCTGCTGGAATGGTCCTCCAGGCATGCAGCAGAGGGTGCAGCTTCACATCAGTTTGTGCCTACTAGGAGATTTAAGAGGTTGTAAGAGCTGATGAGCGCAAGAGAAGAGTAGTGTGTGTGTGTAGTACTGCAGCTGAATCAAAGTTCTACCCTGATCTTCCCATTTTGCAGCCCCTTTCTGATGTTAACGATTCCAGTATCTACCCCTGCAAAAAGCGACGGGATGAAATTAGCTTGCTGAAACGTGAGACTAATCTTGCGGTTCAGCCTTTGTATTTGCCACAGATTCTCTCTGAGTCCCTTGGTGAGCTGCTTAGATTTTCTGTAAAATGAAGAGAAATATTTAACTCTGTATATCAGTATTGATGTAGCTGGACATTGATTATGGATGAGCTACCAGTATAAAATTCAAGTGCTCTGATGGCAGCAGCAGTGCTTCGAAACTTCAGGGCCCCCAGTTTTTGGCACTGAGGTGGACAACATGAAGTATTCTGGCAAAGGCAATTCCTGTCCCCCCCTCCCCTGCCAAAAACCTGTGAGCCTGCTTCTGTAACCTGTGAACCTACTGTAGGTTCAGTGCTCCCTGAAAGGCTTATTTTGTCTGAGGAATGGGGCTGAGGATCTCTTGGGTATGAAACACAGCCTGGTAGCCTTCTGGGAATGACAAGCACAGTGGCTTGGGATTTGCAGACTTGTCTTGTTCGTGGTGGAGAGGAACGTAAAATCGGGGGTTGAAGTGTATGTGGGAAGGGTTGGTTTTGAGGTTCGCCTCTGAATCTAGCCAGGTTAGTGGCGGTAAATTGCTTTGAGATTGTCAGATATGAATTGTAGATGTGGGAAGCACTATACTTTTTTTTTTCTTAATATTCAGTAGTCTGTTACTCTGGTGTGTGTTTTGCTGTCTTTGAAAAGTGAACCTTACTTTAATTTTCCCTGAAGATTCACGCATTTCCCCACGCTTATTCCATTTCCCTAAAAAAGGAACAATTTTCTTTGATTTTTTGGATTTAGCTCTACTGCTTTGAAGAATGGACCGAGAAGAAAATGAGTTTTATGTCACTACACTAGCCGATGAGTTATCCATAACATGAAGCATCTTGTCATTCATACAATGGCAGAGGACAGTTTAAGCATTGGTGTGTTTATGAGCTCTGTTTTGTTTCTGTACTTGGGATGGCCTTTTCCTCCCTCTTGCTCAGGCACAGGGGAGGTCCCTCTGGGACTGTTCCTGCAGGTGGAGTTAGACAAGTGAGATACAATTGCTCTTTCCTATAGAGTTTATGCAGTTCATTCTCTTTTAGCCTTGCTACGTAAAATGACCATAAAGTGCAGGCATAAATTACGTTTATTCGCACTTCAGGGACTTGGTGCTGTGCTGCCAAAACGTAGTAAGTAGGACATATAATAAATGAGAAGCAGGCCCTAAATTTTAAGCATTGAGATGCCTGTACATCAGGAGCATTTGGGAGGCAAGGTTTTTCCACCTGCATACAGACCCAAAATGGGGCCGTGTGTCAGAGGAGAAGCCAAACCTCTGGATGCAGCTTGTTATAGGGCTTGGCATGCCACATGTTTATCAGGGCAGGCTTTAAGTCCTGCATACCTTGACCTGCCTTATACTTAAATCATTCTGGTGTCTTAAATTGTTTAAAGATTTTTCCAAAGCACATCTGGGTTATGTTTAATTGTTAGGAGGAAAAATAAGAGAGGAGCTAGAGGGGGAGTCGCTGTGAATAATTCATGGAGAAGAATCCTCCAATTTTGCAGAAACCACAGCCCAAATTACAGAGAAAGCTCTTGGATTGAGATGATTTTTGTTGTGGTTGTAACATACCAGGGTTTGAATCCTGTCCAGATGAAAACATTTGGTTTGTACTTCAGTAAATATTGCAGAAACACTGCCAGCTAATTCTGAAGAGTAATGAAATAGTGCTTTTGGCAAAGCGCATGCACTTTCCATGCTTCTGATTCCACTCTTCAGATCCAAATTCAGAGGTTTTTTTAATATGTTTAGCTGGTCCAAGACAAAAGTTAATGTAATTTAATGAGAAACAAAACATACCATAATTTAGGAGGGAAAACTACACATTTGTCAAATAAAAAAAATTAATAACCTCATTAGTGAAATAAAATGGCTGAAAAAGAGTATAGTTTATTCTGTTAATCAGGCACTTGCTGCTGAGGTCAACACATCTGTATGTACAGGTTACGCAGGCATCAGTTCTGCTGACTGTTAGTACCAAGCCTGAATTTTGCACATGCAAAGGGTAGCATCTTTCCAAGAAAACTTCTAAAAGCAGCATCATGACTTAAAAAACCGTATTTTACTTTGTATTTACTGTTGTATAAGCATCAAATTATTATAACAGAGGACATAAAATACATTTGTCATCCTTTCATATGTATTAGGCAACGCTTTGTGTATAGTTGTGGTAATTGTTTTTCCTATATGGTTAGGTTTTCTTTTGTGTTGCTGGCACAATAGGAGGGAAGACAAAAATACTCAAGAGAGAATTTCAATAATGAAACTGCAGATAACTGACGGAAACAGTTGCCAAACATACTTCAAACCTCATTTTTTAAAGAGCTGAATATCCTCCCGTTTTGTAATAATTCACAGCTCATTGTAACCACGATGGGTGAATTAAAAAAGAAAAATCACCATTAATGATTTTCTCAAAATTTGTCATGCACAGTGGTATCTGATCACAGGACCAGTAACTCCTATTACTGGTGAGGAGAGGGTACCTGGGGTTTTGTTACCTGTCTGAGTTTTCCATGTGGCTGGCATCCCTTAGTCAGCCACAGCAATTTATTAGGTTTTCAAAATCGCACAACGAAGGCCAGCTTTGACAATTTGGCCTTACCGCCGTGATTTGGAGGAGGGGGAGAGGGCTGGGAAGTTCCTTCCAGGTTGCTGCCTGGCTTTGGCCACAGCTTTTCTGTTCTTGACTGTGAGTTAACAGCGACTTGTTAAGCAGGAAAATGTGAGTGGCACATGTCCAGATCAGGGCAGCAGGTCAAGTGCTCTATCAAACAGGTGCTCTTGTTAAAGCTGCTCAATACAAGGTGTCCTACCTGCTATACTGTATTTGTTACTATTTAATGTCAGTAATTCTTTCAGCATCTTCCTTCTCTTGTTGCTCCTGCAGCCTGTGTCCACCTCCTAACTTACCTCTCGCTGCTTGCCTCTTTCTCCAGCCCCAGCATATCTGAGCCCCTCTCTTCTTCAGCTCTGCTGCTGCATGCCCTTTCTTTCAGCTTACTTCTTCTGCCATGGCTTCTCCTTCCTGCCCATCGTGTTGCAATTTCCTCATCGTGTTCTTTGGTGATGGCACGTGTTTTTATGCAAATACTGATGCAAAACAAATCAACTGTCTTGCGGGGGCGGGGAGGGGGGAGCATTTAGGAAGTGTGTGCCTAGACATCATCAGGACAGAATCTAAAATGTGCAGCCTCCTACATGAGATTGGAAACATGCTGTGTTTCATGTTTTGTTTAATAACATAAAGTGATATATTAAGCTACACATTCAATAAGAAAAAGTGTGCACAGAAATTTTCCAAATCTTTACTTGAGAGCTTGTAACATTACATTACAGTTACAGCATTTATTAATGGACTTTAATTTCCTTAGTCTGGGATTTTAATCTGAATCAGTTCCCTGATCCTATTGACCACATGGCCTCACAAAAAAATTATACAGCCACAGTCTAGATGGTGGTACAGGAGTAAGAACAAGAGGCCAGATGGGGGTAGATGCTCTGTAGACCTTTTTTGATGCCAAGAAAAATGTCCATGCAGCCACAGATAGTCTAGATGGTTCCTTGTATGAAATGTCTTCTAAATAAGTAGTGGGAAGTCAAGCTTTATTTTCTAAATTACCATCAGATTTGCTGAGTGAGCAGGTTTTTCAGGCACCTGCTTATCGGGTGTGTGGCAGGGTGGGTTTCTTAATGTGGAGGGCTTCTTATGCGCTTTCCCCAGGCGCTGGAGGGCTGCTCCCCTGCTCTCTCCCTTCATCTGCTGCCCCTGCCTGTGGTAACAGGTGCCTGCGCAACTTGGGGGCCCCTGGCACAGGAGGAGACTAGTAAAATTCAATACAGCCACAGGCTCTTGTAACTCACAGATTTTTACTGCTGTTTTTTGGGGGGATGGAAAGCGAGGAAGGGGGGAGTTACATGCCTAGAATGCTGAGGCCTGGCATGTACCACCTCCTGGGCACAGATGTAGACTACTATCTGGAGGATTACAGCTCTTCTCTTTTGCTGTGGATATTAATCAAATTCTAACATCGCTCTTTAGATTGCCCTGAGTAGGCTTTGAGAATCAGGGCTTGGTGCTGGGGAGGGCAAGAAGAAGAGGAGGGATGATTGCTCATCTTTACTCTTGCTGTCTGGCTGGCAAAGTGTGTGCAAGAATGGACTGGCATAGCTGCCTCACGGGTTTCTGTTGCTGAGTGTGTCCAGGCAAGGGCAAAAATGTGCAGTATAGTCTGTCATAAATTAGAAAAACCAAGCAACCATCTACAACTGTATGTTTTCTGGACGTGTGTGTATGTATGTGTCTGGTGAACCTGCAGTTTTCTGTATTCTTGTGCCAGTTTGGAGGGTTTTCATCATCTTGCTGTCATACATAATTTTCATTATAAATATCTGTTGTACATGGAGAAACCTGAGAGCAACAACTCTCAACGAAGTTTCTCTGTAAGGAAAGCCACCATGTTCTTAACTTGAGATGAAGATAGGCCGGATTTATGAGGAAGGGCAATATATTTTGTTAGACCAACTGATACAGCTAGAAAAAACAAACCAGCTCTTGAGCACACATTCTTCTCCACGTCTCCGGTCTTAGACATTCATGGCTACAATAAGACTACTTATAAATTTTTTAATATAAATTTTGTTTATATAAATTAGCAGCTTTGAGTAACAAATAGGTCCCCTGCAGAGGTAGCTATGCTATCATATGCACATCCCTGTCTCGTCTCACAGATGATGAGAGGTATTTAGGACAGGAATCTATTATAATAAAGAAGGTGAATGATCACCTAGTTTCCACTCTTAACGGTGCAGCTTCACTCATATGATCTTCATCAGTTCTTCAGTCATAAGAAGGCTGAGTTTTATTTCCATAAGAGAAATTTTGGGGGGTTCTCTTAGCTCTTTGCTTGGTGTAAGCCACCAGTGCACATCAGCTGCTCACACTGAGACGTTAGGTGTTGCCTAATCAACATAATTGTCATTCATTCAGCTTGAATGAAATCACAGTGTACTTACAAGCTTGTCTTCCCTTCAGGTTGCCCATAAAGGGAATTTGGAGTATCTTAAGCTTGAGCAGCCTGTTTCAGTATTTTAAACTAGTGTTTTCTCAGCCTTTTGGACACGTTTAGCTACATAGACTTAAAGTGAAAGTGGTTTTAACCAACTCAACCCATAGATGTGAACAAATTCTCAGTATTAGAGACTATTCCAGAACTGAAACCTTAATGCAAAAGACTATGATAAAAACAGTTGTAATATAAACAGTAGGCAAAAACATTTGAAGCTTTTGGATTTCTTTCAGTGTCTTCCATCCATAACAATGCTTAAATAGAACAAAAATGTGCAAGTCCAGCCTCTTTTTCTTTCTTTATGTTTTGCAAGTCAACTTCAATAAATATGTAGGAAAAGCTGGGGGGGAAGGAGGAGGGGAGGCGGCAACCTAACTGAACACCAGCTTTTCTCCGAGGTCTCATATTGCAGAGCACTTATGTAAGTAAAGTGAGGGCTAGTAGGACTCTCCTTTGTTATTGGATGTTACTAGTCTAATTTCTCTGGAAGTGTACTTTCCAAACAGTCCCAGCTCTCCCAGGAATGCAGTTTAACCGTTGTTGTTCATAGTTCTCGATTGGAAAGAATTAAAAAAATGTCATTCTGACGGAAGATTTATGCACTGAGATTACAATGATTGAATACCAGGAGTTAGGTAAAGTTTGCATCTGCTGTCTCACTTGGGTTAGACCCTCCCTCCTTTCTAAGCAGAATGACACAGTACTATATTTTATTCTGTGCTTAAAAAAAAAGATTGCTGTTGTAATAACATTTGCGTCTCAGATGATAATTTTTTTGCTGGTTGCTGTTGAAAGCAGCTGACAGAAAAGCTCAGGGATGTGGAACTCTAGGGAAGATGAGGCTTAGAGAATAGATGCTATATCTGGTCTCCTATTTTAGTGTCTCAGAAGGATAAAATTTCTGACTATTTCTCTAATTATAATAGCAAGATTTCAGTCTGTCTTTGAATCTAATTTTGAGGGTTCCTAGCAGTAAGTTTCTTTTACTGCCATCATTTGTCAATGCATTAATGCAGTGATGGTGCCTGACTTCAGATCCTGACTAGAACTGATGCACAGTACAGGCTTGCAGAGCTAATAACATCTGAATCCATACCACAGACTTGGGTACCTTGATGGAATAAAAAAAAGACAATTTATTTTTCAGGCAGCACTGTCCTAGAGTAACTGTTTTGGAGTCTTCTAGTTAGTTACTGTTGAGACTTAAAGCTCCCCTCCAAGTGGAAGAATTAATGTGCCTCTCAGCACCTCTTGCCTACTATGGTTGATTGCTTAGACTGTGCCAAAAAGTTCTGGGCTCATGTAAAAAATGCAAAGGTTTTTGTTTCTGTAAATTGCTACAGCTCTCATGCCTTGAAATGTGTCAGCAGTCTTCATTTGATCATTAGTCTGTATAAATATGGAAGTTGTGGCATACAAAAGGCTTTTGCCCTAGGATAACTGTATGTGTCCATACATTTATGTCTAGGTTGGATGGATTAATGCATATGTTATTTCAAGGAGGAAGAATTGTCACGCTCTAGGTGCTGCGGCAGTGTTTCCCCTGGCTATCCCAGGGCTACCCGATACACAGCACAGGGTGCCAGCAGGGACTTTCTGCTTCTCCCCAAGGCAGCTGCAGTCCCAAAGGGACCGTGACAGACACCAAGAGCGAAGGTCTTTACAGGTGGGGGGGCTTAAGCCCCACGCAGCCGCACACCCATACCCCCCCAGCAGGA
Organism: Burhinus bistriatus; assembly: GCA_013397275.1. Classification (NCBI taxonomy): domain Eukaryota; kingdom Metazoa; phylum Chordata; class Aves; order Charadriiformes; family Burhinidae; genus Burhinus; species Burhinus bistriatus. The sequence continues at coordinate 168,935 of VYXH01012720.1, forward strand.
TGGGGGAGAGAATTGGAAGGGTAAAAGTGCAAAAACTCATGGGTTGAGATAAAGATGATTTAATAGGTAATGCAAAAGCTATGAGCACAAACAAAGCAAAAGAAGGAATTCATTCATTACTTCCCATCGGCAGGCAGATGCTCAGCCACCTCCAGGAAAGCAGGGCTTCATCACAGTAATGGTGACTTGGAAAGAGAAATGCCATTACTCTGAAAGCCCCTCTTTCCTCCATCTTCCCCCAGCTTTTATTGCTGAGCACAATGTCATATGGTCTGAGATATCCCTTTGGTCATTTGGGATCAGCTGTCCCGGCTGTGTCCCACTCCCCCAACTTCTTGTCCCTTCCTTCCACTCCCCGCCCCTGCCTGCTCACTGGCGGAGCAGCATGAGAAACAGGAAAAGAAAATGCCTTGATGCTGTGCAGGCGCTGCCTAGCAGTAGCTAGAACATCCCAGTGTTATCAACACTGGTTTGGTCACAAATCCAAAACACAGCACTGTGCAAGCAACTGTGGAGAAAATTAATTCCATCCCAACCAAAACCAGTACACTTAGGAAAGGATGGTTTATCACAGAAACAACCTGTCCTAGTTTTTGTGCCATATTTAGGTATCCATTCATTAAAATGTAATTTTTGTAGTTCAGAGTATTTCATACCAGCCTGGTGGGAGCAGAAAATACGCAACCCAAAAAATAAGCTTTAGTTAGTTGTTGGCAATGGCAACACCAACAGCTGAAAACCAAACAAAACCAGAGAATTGCTGTTCTGAAGAGCTTGAAGCCAAAAGTGTTTCCTAAGGAAGCATCAGCCAAATAGCCACTACCTTGTGTTGTTGGTCTGTAGCCCAGCTCTCTTTGTCCTTTGTCTTATTTAGCTACAGGAAAATAATTGAAGTGATGAGTCCCTGTTCTCCACTTCTATTGACTTTCTATTTTTTCCCTTTCTTCACCAAAATAATCTTTTTGTGAATAAGTACAAGGCTTCTAGGGCACCTGTCCCTCCAGGGGATAGACAGAAGACTCACTTTAATGTGGAAACCAATAGCGGGCATAAAGGAAAATGTCCATTAGTTGTCAGTAGTATTTGTACATTTAAAAATAGTTATTAGATTGCTACAGTCATGTCGTGTGTCCTGATGCAGTGCAGAGAAACCTATACGCTGTTGTATGACACACATTAAAGAAATTTTGTGCAGGAGTTGTATTTAAATTACAACCCTATATTGTTGTTGAGCTTGTGAATCCTTACTTCTCTCTTGCTGAATTGCATGTTGTATCTTACCCTTGCACAAACAAGGCAGATTAGGGGGAGCATTGTGGGAAGTAAGCAAGAGATGAGAAGCAACATCCTCAAGAGAATCAGGAGACCTTTGCTCTTTTCTCTCCTTTGCCAGGGACCTGCTAGGCAAATTTAAGCATCTTAATGTCTTGGTTTTTCTCTTTGTTTAAAACTGAACCAGAACACCGCAAAGCATTGTGTGCAATACTGTAGAGGTCTGCAAAGCATTGTGAAATTTAAACACTAATATTTTAATGTAATAATAACCTAAAAATATTACCAGGGTGCAGGTTTGTAAATGCCCTTTTTTCTTCTGTTTGGAAAAGCTGTAAGCTTCTAGTTTGTACATTAAGACTTCAGTAAGGCACTTAAGCACGCTTTTGAAATTAAGCATGTGCATTAGTCCTTTTCTGAATAGTCAAAGCTATTAATTAGAGCTTGTAGGAAGACTGTTTGATTGTCCAAAGTATGAATAGGATGTGCTTGGAGGGGGACCCTGCTTTTCAAGCACATACTTATCCTGTTCATAGAAATTAATATCTATTAATTTTTAAGAAACAAACATAACCTTCTACGATGGCGTGACTGGACAAATAGATAAGGGGAGGGCAGTGGATGTTGTCTACCTTGACTTCAGCAAGGCTTTCGACACTGTCTCCCACATCACCCTGTGTGGCAAGCAGGTCGCGGGAGGTTATCCTCCCCCTCTACTCTGCCCTGGTGAGGCTGCATCTGGAGTACTGTGTCCAGTTCTGAGCTCCCCGGTTCAAGAAGGACGGTGAACTGCTGGAGAGGGTACAGCAGAGGGCTACAAAGATGATTAGGGGGCTGGAACATCTTTCTTACGAGGAAAGACTGAGGGACCTGGGTCTTTTTAGTCTGGAGAAGAGAAGACTGAGGGGGGACCTCATCAATGCTTATAAATACTTAAAGGGAGGGTGCCAGGAGTTTGGGACCAGTGTTTTTTCAGTGGTGCCCAATGACAGGACAAGAGGTAATGGGAACAAACTTGAACATAGGAAGTTCCATCTGAACATGAGGAGGAACTTCTTTCCTTTGAGGGTGACAGAGCACTGGAACAGGCTGCCCAGAGAGGTGGTGGAGTCTCCGACTCTAGAGACATTCAAAACCTGCCTGGACGCCGTCCTGTGCAACCTGCTCTAGGTGAACCTGCTCTGGCAGGGGAGTTGGATTAGATGACCTCCAGAGGTCCCTTCCAACCCCTGTGATTCAGTGATAACAAACCCTCCAGTTAGTCATGAACTAATGTCACCTTCCATCTCCGAGTCCCCCTCTTCCCTTGCTATGCACAACACTAAAGTAGGTTATGATGAGCATGGTTAGTGCAGTAAGTGAATGTAATGATGCTAATGAGCCATTTCTTTATAATGACCAGGTTCTCCAGCCCTGCCTAGCAACATGGTATATTTTGGAAGCTCTCAGGATGATGAGGATGAAGAAGAGGAGGAGGAGGAGACAGAGGACACAAAAACAGCCACAAACAATACTTCATCATCATGCCAGTCAACCCCCAGGAAAGGAAAAACACATAAACATGTACCAAATGGGCAAGGTAGGTCCTAAATGGTGCCGTTCTCCTGCACTGCCTAGTAAAGCAATTTGAGCTGGATGTGCTTAATCCTTGTCCATCCTTCTGGACCTGATAAAGGCAATAATGGGAAAATGGAGTGAGATGTAGAGTTAGTATCTTCTGTTTTTACCTGTTTCTCCTGGCAGTTTGAACCCTGTGGCAGAACTATAAATGCAGGGCTGCAATTACATATTTTTACATATATATACATACATACACACACACACACTGGAGTTATACAGACACATGCATGCACACACACATATGTATAGACACACAATCACTCTCTGGCTTTTTTGAGACTGATGTTTAATCTAGAATGATTTTATTTTATTGAAGTTAAATACAAGTGTTACCAAAACGTGTGAAGGGGCAAAACTTAATTTCTCACATGCAATATTGATACCACAATTGCAGTAGGTTAAGATACTGCATTTATGTTGTTGATTGAAAGATTTTATGGAAGAAGCTTTTTCAAGTCAGTTATTTCTTTGCAAATCAACAAAAGCTGCATTCATTACACAGTATTTCTGTCACGATGTCCTTGTGCCATCTTGATAAATGGATTAGTGTATGTTGCAACATCACCTAGTGTAAAATGAAAGACCTAAAAGCCGCACTGAAAATTTTCTGAGCCTGCTATAATGCTCCACTGCCAAGGTCTTGTGATGTAGTTCTCTTTCCATCAAGAGCTCTTGTATCATAACAATTCTGTGCCCTCTCAGCCCGACATAATTTCAAAATGGAGCCTCCGCTTCTCCATTCACTTCCTCAGTATTAGTTTACTGTGAAAATCTTTCCTTCTGCTGACTGCCCATTCAGCTCTCCTCCACTTCGTAGGAGGACTGAGAGAAAAGTCTCTCTACAGCATACTTTTTGAGAGATGATTGTGACCTGTGCCTGCTTTTTTTTTTTTTTTTCTTTTTTTTTTTTTTTCACGCTACTCTGCTCTGAAGTAGAGTTTACTAGATCCCAAGTACTTCACTGTGCTGGTCCTCATCTCTGCTTTTCAGAAGGGAGTTTTCTATAAAGGGTGCCCTTGTTACATATACCAAAATTATTTTTCATGACTATGTCTGAATCTGTGTTTTATTGCACACTCAAGCTCAAAAACTCTGTTTTGTAAAATGATTTGTTCAGAAGTGCAAGGGGATGTTGTGCCTAATAGCATTTCAGCTGTCAGCTGTGAGCAGGAGCTTTAATGCTGTAAAAGCCATGGATCAAAACTTGGCACTTTGGATTGATTTCTAAATAACCCCCCCAAAATAACAGACACAAAACTCTACATATGGAAAATGAGATTGCATGTAACAGAACTGCTGCCTTAAAGTTTTCAGTGTGATACATCAGTACAAAAGGATCTGATCGCGTTCCTTGAGAATGTCACAGATGGCAGCCACTTTGAAATTAGCTTAAAACCAGAGACACCTGAAATCTTAATTGGGGGTAAGTAAAGGCAAACTTAATGAGCCATCTAATGGCTTCATAATCTTTATCAATATAGATCAGAGTGAGCATAAATGAAGCTGCTGCTTTAATAGATCTGCAAAAGACCTTTATAAAATACATAGGAGACAATGTGAGATGTTTTGACAAAGGTGATGAAACAGGAATTCCCAGAGAAGACAGCTGCTTCTTCGTCATTGTCTTTTTTTTTCTTTTTTTTTCAATAATTAAAGTTTCCTTACCCAGGGATATTCCCATTTTTCAGTGTCTGTTATTTTGGTTGACAGCCAATAGTATTTTTGTTTCCTGTGAATAAAGTAGGTTCTGGTTCATGTGTGTCTCTTTTAAATGAGACCACACACAAAGGCAGACCAGGGACGGGTGCAGCAAATGAACTTAATCTAGCGTGAGAGTCTATTTTTAATGAATTTAAAGTCTTTTGTTTTTAATATACAATGTGTAGTCAAGCACTTTGGACCTGAAAATGCTAAGCATTTGCTATGACACACAACAACAAAGGTTCAGAGCTTGATTAATGTCATTAGACAGTGTCAAATGATTGCTTTCTACTAAATGGGGGCCAGAATAACTTTCCTGGGCAAAGTCATTTGTCAATATCCTCTTCTGACGCCAATATGGGGTGTTATTAGGGTTGCATACTAACTATTTGTTATAACCTAGCCTGTTGAGCCACCTTTTGGACAGCTAACTCCATCGAAAATGCCTAAGTATGAATAAGCAGCACATACAATATGTGGCATAGCTTGCTGCACGAATTGAAATAATTAGCTCAACTGACTTGTTGTCTTCCAACCTTACTGCTCACATAGATATATTTAAAGCATCAGACTGTTACCTGTGCCTTTTCAGCCTCCTTTCTTAGTAATTCTGATGTGCTACACACATATCCAACTGTTAAAGAGCAAAGTAAAATGTTTAGCAGGAGAAGTGTTTATCCCCCTCGTTCATGGGAGTGTGGAAAAGGGATATGTAGCAATGTGCAAGTCTTTCCTTCATGCAATACCTTAGTGCAGACAGTGATGGTCTCGGTTGCCACAAGGGAAAATAGTAGAGCCATGATCTTAAAAATTGGTTTCATGTCATTGCCAAACTTCAGCTGATTAGGTCGGGTCTGACATATGCTAAGATAAGTTAGCAGCAGATAAAGGCTTGGATGTCATTGGTGGTGCTTTGTGCCTTGGTGAGAAACTTCTATTAGGTCTGGATAGGTATCTCTCATGTTGTGTGGGATGTTCTGCATGTAACTCTTCCCGTTACTGTCTTTTTCAGCATGCTTAAACTTACAATGAACAAGTCTCAGTAAGAGAAGATACTGTCTAAAGACTTCCAGTTTTTGTTTGCAAGAGAACTGTTTTCTTGCAATGTAGAGTGAAATGAGCGAGTGGTTCTTACTTGCTTATTGATTAAGGTATGATCTCACAGTACATGTCGTAGGTTAATTCAAGTCCGAGAAGACCCTAGGAGGTCATTTAGTCTTACCTCTTCCGCAAAATACCATTGATAACTTTTCTGACAAATTCAGCAATAAAATTGGCAGAGGTTTGTGCTTTTAATTACATAAGCCGTTTGAGGATGGGAGATTTTAGAAGCTTTCCAAAACTTGATGTGGAATTTTCGTCCTAATCAGAATGATTTTAATTGAGTTAGGATTCATAGGAGGGTTAAAATGGTGAAAGGTCAGAAACTAATCAACTGAATCACTTGGTATCCATACTGACTTCAGAAGGATATTTTCCCAGCTATGAAACCATATGAACATTTAGTTGGAATAGAGAAATCCCTCTTGCTTTTCAGTCAAGGATTTCATCTTTTTAAAGCACATAGTTCCCTTTCAACTTCAGACCTTCTAAGTAAGTTTGTGGTGAATTTCAAAATTAACATATGGAAAATTAGGCAAGATGTGGTGCTGCATATTGCAGCAGATAGAGCAGGGGTTCGAATGACTGTCTTGTAATTGCAGCCCTGTTACTGACCCTTTTGAGCATGCGTGTAGGAACCCCGTAATTCTCAGTGTTTAGATCCAGAGTGCCCCGCCACGGGACGGCTGCGTGCTGCTCAGATGGATATACTTATTTTCCAGCTTGCATTTTGTACGCATCTCAAATGACCATCAATCTATCTGAGGCTATTACATGGCTTTGAACGCAAGGAATTCGGTGGAAGAAGCCAGACAGGAGCACTGGCTTAACACAATGTGTTTTTTCTTCAGTGTATTTGCCAGGTGTGGGGAGAAACTTCTCAACCACAGCCTGGATGACAGGGCATGTTGCCAACACGGAGGAGGAGATGGAGAGACATTGATCTATTAGAAAACTGACCTTACGCAAAGGGAGGAGGGTGTCAGTCATCAGCTGCTGTGGGCTGAAATGCAGGGAAAGCAGGTTCTCCGCAAGTGAGCTGTACTCTGCTTCCCTGGGGGATAGGGAGGTATCGAGTCTAGATTACATCTCCCCACTGCTTGGAGGAAATTCCAAGTTGTAGGTAAGAGGGTAGGCTCAGGTCTCTGTTTCTTTAAAACTAATGCTTTTAGTTCCTCATGACTAAATAAATCCTACTTTAATTTCATTCTGTGGCACAATGGAAGGTTTTCGCTGCAGGCTCCTGAAGGAAAATGTTTGCAGGTGCCAAGTGTTTTGTTAGGCAGACTGGGATAGGGAGTGGAAGATGCAATTAGGGAGTTGTTGGGTTATCCGTCCCATCACAAGAGCAAAAGAGGATAGGCGTTTCTCTACATGAAAGGGCTTGTGGAGTGGAAAAGGGCCTCAGGAGGAGCAGCGTACACAGATACAGTTGCGTAGAGAACTTTGAAAGTGTATGCAGCAGGCCATAGTTCCTCTAAGAATGGTTGGCTAATTTCCTCAAGGATGGTTGCAGGATTAGGTATTTCTCATACCAGCACAGCAGTTCAAAGGTGGAGAGAAGTGCACATCTGGGCCAGCATACCTGGGAATGTCGTGTTTGTCTTCAGATGCCTGAGATGGACAATTAAGTTGTAATATACTTAGGAATTACAGAAAACAGGAGTTAGCCATCATTATTTGTAACCAGACTTCTTCATGAAGGAGAGTTGTGTTTCTTTAGCTGGAGCAAACCAGCTCTAGTGTGTCAGAAAACCTACTGGGTCAGAAACAGTTACTGGTCCATGCTACGTTTTGTTGACATGGTCAGATGAAAACTGCTCTGCGTGCCTTTTGCCTGAAATGAGCAGGGGAGAAAATTGTACAGATGCCTTTTTTTCTTGGGGCTCCAATTTCAAAACAGACCTGACACTAGTGTGTAGTAAGCAGACATCACTGGAAATACTATACTCTGCTTTAGTGCTGTCTTCCTCGCTTACCAGAAATACAGAAGAATGTTTTGCCTCTCAATTTGCAATGGATAATTTAGCAGAGTAATTTCCTTACACGTGTAGTAACAAAGATGATGCAGGAAAAGGTTGTGGATAGTTTTTTTTCTTATTTCAGGATATAGTTCAATGCAGTGTTTGTATATCTTGGGCTTAAATGGCATATCTTTTACATACATTACTGTTTAAGTGTGTTGGGAGAGAATTCTAATTTGTGGTTGCAATTCTTTATTTAGTCTTGTTTTTAACTAAATTTGATATTTGTGGGTGGGTACATAAGACAGAATCTTAGGCTCATGCATCTTTTTTAGTGAAATCAATCCTGAAGAGGTGTAAACATTTAGGAGAAAAATATTTTTTGCATCCAGCTAAAATGCAGAATGAGGCAGAGTGCTACAATAGTTAATGGGTAGGCAATTATTTTGATGATTTACAGCCTTTTGTTGAAATACCATGGAACCAGTAATTGTTGCAATAAACATTTTTGCACATTTAATTTTTCTGCAAAAATATGTAACATGAAAATTACCCGTTTTGTGGTAATTTACATATTTAAATATGCAAATCAGGCACAACACATTTGGGGATTTGCGGATTTTCAGTAGCTAGATGTATGACCTGTGGAGAAGAATAGGGGAGCTGGAAGTTGCTCAAAAAATTGGAATTGTTATCCTGGTGAGAGACTTGTGATAACAGATAGACACACTTCTGGTATGGACTTGCTGCTTAGCGAGTGACCCTTTTGATGTTGTTTGTGTCATAATGGTTAGGTGAGAGTAATGAATTTGTGCTGAGACACTTGGTATTGAATTTTTGCAAATGGTGGTATGGTGTCTCATACCAATAACAGTGGCCCTGTATATTCCTATACGTGTAGATTTTTGAGCTGTGTTATTGATAGTGTCAAAAAGAAATTCAGTGTTATCTGCTACAGTTCTCCTGTTTGACTTCTGTAGCTATGAAAATTTTGTTGCCGAGTTGTCCACTGACAAATTGCATAGTGTTGGGTGAGGGCTGGAAAAGTGCAGAAACAGTGGTACTGCGTGTTTTCATACGGTGTTGTGGTGTCCTTTTCTCCAGAACTATGCCTTTGCCACTGACCCCAAGTAGGTACATTGTGTTGGGGGGCTCCAGAAGACAGCTTCTATCTCTGGAAATGGTTTATAGGAGTCTGAACATACCCAACACTTAAGGAAAACAATTGGCAGTATTAAAATACTCTTGTTTTATGGAAGTAGATCATTGTTTTAGTTCCTCTGGGAGGGGAAAAGAATTATTGCCTGGGTCCTTTAAGGCAGTTTGAGAGCCACGTAAATGTTTTCACAGTGACTTAAAACTGAATTAAAGCCAGAACAAGAATGTTTTTGTACAGTAACGGATACTTAATGCCAGAAAGTTGATTAATATTACATCTCTTCCCAAACATGATCTATGTAACAACATGAGGTTTGCATTGGAATAGCTGGCTCGGGTTCACAACATTGGCAAGGCTCCCTTTTCTCCTTCTGAAAACAAAACTTCTCCCTTTCACTCTTATCTTCCCTCTTTGTTTTGGATAGTTTTATGAATGTGCAATCGCTTGCTTTATGCGGCACGAGCTCCACAACGTACAGCATATGTGTACATGTATGGTCCATGCATTGTCTTCCAGACACTAGTATAAAGCAAAAGCATTCATACATTGGTACGCTGTTGTCTCTGCAACAGAGTCCCCTGTTATCTCAAGTATAAAGCATACCTGGTGCAGCACTAAACTCCAGGAGGGCTTGGGAGAGAAAGTTTTGCCCATGGAGTCAGCTGTTGGCTGAACCCAGTCCAGTGATTCTGCTGCCTGCACAGGGAAACCCTGATTATTGTGCGTATTATAAATTGGCTTCTGAATGGCTGACTGGATGCATCCTATAAAATATTTGCCTGCAAATTCATTTGTAGGAATACTTCAGAAAATTGGTGAAAACACAATACGTTTTTATAGCTCACTTCAGTGTCAATTTCTATACTAAATACTTAGTTACTCTGTAGTCATTGAGTCCATCTGTGGCTTTACTTGATCAAACATTTTTTTAGCCATTATTATGGCTGCATCTAGTACACACACAATTTGCACAGTTTGCATTGGTTTGCTTAGGGATTCTTTATCACAGTTTCAAATGAGGTACCCCAAAGTCCCTGTATGGGATCCTGGGTGAATATTGGTGCCCAGGGTCCAGTTCCCCCGATGCAGAGAGCACTGCGATGTATCCTTGGGGATCACGCCTGCCATAAGGTTTTGCTGTGCTGCTATAAATTGTATCAGTGGTTTAAAAACGCCTAGTGCTTGCAAGTTTTGAATGTAGTGGTTCAGTTTCTTTGCATTTGATCATCACTGCTAACCAAAAGACCCACAAGTATTTCACTCTGGGACTCTTATTGTTTCAGCTTAATAATAATAATAATTGCTTTCGAGGACGTGGCATTTTGAGAACAAGCATTCAGCTAGACATGGATGAAAGGATATCCATTTATTCTATTTGAAGTGTCTGAACACTAATAATTTACTTGCGCTTTTAATTATTTGTTGGTAGTGCTCTTACCTTTATCTAAAAGCTGTTCTGGAAATACAGAGCTGATTAAGGTAGCATAAAATAATCATAATTCAAGATTACAAAAGATTTCTGCTTTAATAATCTGACTTTCACCACTCATGTGGATTAGACTTTTTTTCTGTTTTTCTGATTTTTAATGAAATTATTGCTTCAAGGATGAAACTGTATTGACTACTCTTTCATGAGGAAAAGAATAACGGGGAGCAGAACATTTGGTGATTGTGCATGTCAGAGTTGTCTCTAGGATGGGAGATTGTAGCTGGGACATGTCTACATCTGCGCTTAGTAAAGTGTAAGGTACACCTTTTTCTGCTTTTCTGAATGCCTCAGAAATAATGAAGAGCTGGCACACATGAAGGAGAATGTGATTTGCTGCATAAGAAGACACAAAAGAATTAGTAATCATTTTATTGTTAAATCAGATTTGGTCTCAGTAGTATTTAATGCAGAGTTTGAGGTTTTGGGGGGGTTTATTTTTTCCTTTCCTTTGAGAAGTGGGTGTTTCAATCTTACTGATTATTCTTCGGCGAGATTTCTTGAGGGGCTTTTTTGTCTTTCCTGGTGATTTCATCTTTTCACTGAACTGTCTTACTAGCTGTTTCGGCCAGAGTTTAATCCTGTATTGTACTCTCTAAGTCTAAATAACTTACATCTAAATTTTTACTCAGATGGAAGCAAAATCATAATCCAGGAGACATCTCCACACGTGCACACCCCCCACACCCCCCCAAATGCTTGGCTTGTGATAGTGTTTTGTAATTAATCAAGTTGATGTTTTGATACTTGTTCACATAATATGTTTGTGAATTTTGCAGAACTTACTGTTGCAGAAAGGTTTTTATATCTAGGTAGCTGGATAGAACAATATTCTAGGTGCTGGAAGAAATAAACACTGATTTTTATAGTAACTGATACCATCTACTGTTTAACTAGAGACAGCTTGACTAGGACTGTTTTGCATCTACGTCTCTCCCTTTTTATTGCGTTTTCAGGCTTTAAGCTTTTTAAGCTTTTCCTGTGAGACTGAGCATTTTTCCTCTCCCATTTCTCTCTTCCCCCTTTCAAGAATCTTACAAATTAAGACAAAAGATAATTACTCAGAGGGTAAAACTGGCAGGGTTCCCACGACACTTAAAATTAATGAGCTGTTGCATATAAAATATACCTTGTCTCATGTTTGCTGGGTTGGTTTTTTTTTGTTTTTTGTTTGTTTGGTTTTTTTTAAACTATAAAAGTGCACAATTTGGCTTTTTGGCTGTGTTTTCTGTTTTAGTAATTTTCAGTTTATAAAGTGGCAACTGAATTAGAAAACTAATCTCTCTGAATGTTTCCATATGAGCAGATCAGTATATGCAATTTGTTCCCTCCGAAAGAAAATATTACTTGCAGTGATGAAGTACATATTAACAAAGCTGCCATCGGTTGTTTGCGCTATGCGTTATTAAAAATAAATAGTCATGCTTCATGCATCTGTAGCGCCTTCCATCTGATGTGAAAACTCCTGACAAAGGAGGACAAATGTATTGTCGTGAACTCCCTGAGAGGGGTTGGCAATTATTATCAGTTCTATCACTGGAAATGAGACATGGAGGTTACACGACTCACTGAAATCACTGAGAAATACTTGGCTGGCTGGGGCAGCGCCAGTTGCTCCTGAGCTCAGGAGTAGCGGAGCCACAGGGGAATTTGCAGTGACTTTGCTGCCGCTGGCTTTTCTCTCGTTCTTATTCAATTTATGCAAGAGGAAAGGAAGAGAGAGGAAAAGCAATTGCAATTTTTTATTTTTTACATAATCTGCTTCAACGCTTATGACCAACTGAATATGATAAGTGACTTGAATAACAAATTTGTCAATATCTTGCTGGAGTTTTGGCTTTCAGAGGTGTGGTGGGAAGGTAGATAGCTGGTTGGGAAGGTTTGGAGGTAGGCATCTACTCAAAAGCAGCTTAGATGCCCTCTTCTGGTCCAGCAGGATTGTTGGTTGTTTATTATTACTACTATTACTGCTGCTACTACTGTAATACTACAGGACGTCTGTAGAGACAGCTAAGCTTCACAATTTAGATAAAGAGGTATGTATCATAGGTATATCATGTTTAGTGACAAAAGAAGGCTTTCATTCCACAAGAAGACAATAACTTAATTCATTTAGTTAATATTCCCAAACAGGTGGTGTGTGTTGTGTGTAATAAATATGATTTTTAGATACTTGTGCTATTAAGGATTTATAAATTTTCCTATTTACATCCTTTCCTAAACCATGGCAAAAAAGGCGGGGTAAAAACCAAGAGCAGATGAGTAGAGAAGGCAGGAGGGCACTTGCCATTGTGGGTGTTGGATCATGAGCCTCACAGACCTCTATCAAGCCCTTCACTGAAGAAGGGGCAGCACTGACATAAATTCACTGCATTTTTGATTAACAAACAGAAAAATGTGACCTTTTTTTTCTTGTTTAACCTCAGCTTTTCATGTGCCCTGACAACAAAAGAGCAGTGACTATTCTTAAATAAATTCAGCTGAGGGACAGCAACAAAACTTGCTTGTATACATTTGCATAATATTTATTGTACAAAAAAATACAGTTTCTGTTCTGTGCTTTCCTATCCCTTCACATCAGCAGAAGGCTAGGACACTCAGCATAGGTCCCAGCATTACTTTATGTGACTTGTTCCAGAATGGTTTTAGTATTTTCCTTTCTTTGCAGAAGTACCTTTTTCAGTTTGCAGCTTGTCTGCGATAGGCAAACTGCTGTCAGTTTGGTTCAGCAGTTTGGATATTGATGAAAACAAAACATGCTTTTTCATGGAATGTTTCCTTTCTTTTACATAAAAGTAAAAAAAAAGTATTCCTTTTTCTGTTTAGGTTATGTTTAGACTTCCACCGCTGCAACAGCAAGAAGTTAATTAAAACTGTCATAAGTAAAAATCAAACTGATAAGTCTAAATTTAGGTCAATCAAAACAGTAGTATACCTTATATGTTTTAATTTGGATATTGACGATAATGTGTGTTAACAAGCAAAGGAAATACTTTAGTAAATCTGTTCATATAAAGAAATATGCAAAATAGTGCTTCTATTTCTGTATTGATTTTACTTTAGGTATAAGAAGACACTCGCTAAATACCCAACACTGACAGCAGAGAAAGTTGGGTTGTTTTGAATGAAGAGTTTGGTCTCGTATGGTTTTTTTCTCTCTCTTTTTTTTTTTTTTTTTTTTTTTTTTTATATTTTTTTTTTTTTTTTGTTAATAGTTTGATTTTTCTCTCTCCTCAGTTTTCAATGGGTCCAGCAAATCATCGAAGGAGAAAGAACCTGCTCAGAAACACAAAAGCAAAGAGGCCACACCAGGGAAGGAGAGGAACAGCGAACATAAGGCTGAGAGCCGAAAAGACCAGGCTGCTGCTAATCATCATCCTACTACAAACACTGGCTCCTCTACGAAAGGGCTCACCGCTAACAACCACCACAGTCTTCATAGATCGGCTCAGGACTTAAGGAAACAGGTAATGAATTATACTCTGTTGTGGACACATGGGAAATGCAGACTTTTAAGGTGCTAGCTCCATTTTCCGCTGCCTGTCATAGAGTGAACATGACAATCCTTAAAAACATGCTCTGGAGATAGCAGGGAGTTAATGTTCAGTGAAAGAGAGAGGAGAGAAAGAAGGAAAAAAGAAAAGTGATACGGACAAGGGAAGTCAATATGATAAAGCATACTTTACAACCCTGTCCTGATATTATCCAATGTATGCATATGAAAGAGTAAAGTTCACATCGCTGTTTATTAAACCTTTCTGACTGGCACTCTTGTTGGCCTCTCTGCTGGCAGCATGCGGAAAAATGAACTCCTTTTGTGTATGGCTGGTCTGCTCGGGTTATTTTGGAGGCTTACTGGCATTGTAGAGAAACTGATGTTACGCTCAAATGTCTTGTATTGCATGTGGGCAACACAAACCTCAGAGTCCGGGAAAAATGTTTTGCCCAATGCATAAAGAAGGTGCTGTAGGATATTGCCTCCTTCACAGTGGGCGTACCAGGTGGGGAAAAATTCAGACTTTCATGTTACCTGATTGAAAACTAACAAAAAAATTCAGTGAGAGGTTTGCCTCAGCCTGACTTGCGTTGTGGAAGTTTAACAGACCAGTCTTTTGGTGTTTGTGACTAGCTTTTGGGCAGGATGCGTCTCCATCTATTTTTGATGACTGGATCAAAAGGATCCTACAATAGCAACTGTCAAATAAGGTTTTTGTAAAAGAACTTTAAAAATCACTGGTCAGTGTCCTTATTCAATCTGGGGCTGGGTTAGCAGGGTACCTACTCTAGGGCAATGCAGTGCAGAAAGAAAGCTTGCTGCACTTATGCCTTACTTTTTTTTTTTT